>QNUK01000187.1:120000-197500 GCA_013621035.1 Clarias magur | reverse complement strand
TAAACACACTCTTAAAGCCCCTGCAGGAGAACAGCACACCTACAAGCTCTCTCTCTCTCTCCGTGGCGAGACGTTCACGCTCTTCTGCCGGACGTGATCCTGATGCTTTTCTCCTGCTGCGCCTCGTCTCACCTCCACACCCGCCCGACTCGTCCTGCTGCTCCATCCTGCACTCGTGACTCATCTCCTGCAGCTGTGAAGAATCCTACATCCTACATCCAACTCCAACAGATCGCACTGCCCCAAAAATCACACTTTCCTGCTCCTGTGTCTCAATCAGAAAAATCTCAGCTCGGCATCTCGATTCGATTCACACGATGTGTTTAACACCAGACTCCTCTCTCACCAAGCAGCTTTAAGGGAATAAGAGTTCAAAAAATAGAGATGTAAAATACATAGCTTTAACATTTTGTCCCCGGTGGTGAGGTGGTGAGGAAAACTCCCTGAGACGACATCAGGAAGAAACTGGGTTCAGAGAACCCAGGCTCAAAGGAAACCCACTAACGTGTTGCGTGATAACAGGTAGCACGACCTTAAATAACCCCACTCTGGACCTCTAGCTACAGCTGTGTGGTCAGATGTGTTTCTTTGTTATCAGGAAATGCACTTTAATTATCACGAAAGTGGACCATATATAACAAAAAATATTATAATAACGAAGGTTGAAGATATTTTTACACATGAGTCACTATCACAAAAAACAAGTCTGTAAACAAACTGACGAATAAACGTGTCAAATCCTAAGTCCTCCATAGATAATAAAGAAATGATCTTCTTTGGTCCGGGTTTGGTCTCGAGAGCAGATAACATTAGCCAATCATGGGCGTCTGCAAGCAGAAGTGGGCGGATAGCGCCCTCCTCCCTCACTGATGGGGGAACGCCACTAACGAGGTGGCTGGGAATTGGACACAGATAAATTAAGAAGAAAAAACAGATTATAAAAATACATTTAAAGATTCCAAACAGTATCAATGAATCACTTCTGATCAAATTTTTCTTTTCCAATAATAATAATAATAATAAAGACACATTTAAACTCATGATCCACATGATGGTTCAGAGACTTGTACAGTCACATAACGCATGACTATCAATATTATGATGATATTCCATCATACATTTCACGATCCACTCACCGCTCATCATTAATAAAACATTCACATCAAGTCCCCGACTTACGGACGAGTTCTGTTCCGGGAGCGCGTTCCTAAGTCGGGTTTGTTCTCGAGTACGACAGAGTGAATCTTACACACCTGTGACACTAATATACAGTGTAAAACATACACAGGCTTGGAGTTTTGGTTTTATACTCTGGCGAGACCTCGCCTCCAAATCTCCAAAGAGGAGAATCCCGGTGACGCAGCGGGGTCAGCTGACCTTGTTTAAAGGGTGGTATTTGAATATTTGCAATATTTCACACATTAAAACACCACAAATGTGAGATGTACAGTAAGAGTGACGTCTCTGCGCCTTTACGTTGCGAGTGGAATCCCGGATGCCGTTTTGTCTCAGAGCTGTTTTTACTCTACTGGACTGTGAACTGCGTCTCATTGAGGATTTTCCAAAATTAGGAATAAATTAGGTCCGTTTTTATCTGTGGAACTTCCTAACTCGGGTGTTTGTAAGTCAGGAGGCCACACCACCTTTATCAGCTCCAACTTTAAAGTAAAAACGTCTACTAAAGTAAAAGACTCGTGCTGCCCTGATCGTCCTCCTGTAATATACTTCTCAAGTTTTATTTTTTCCTTTGCAAATTCTATTTTCATTTAAAACGTATGTACATTTTATTACTGCTTTATATCTTCCATAATTTTGCCTTTACATTTAATTTTAGTTTAATGAAAAAGGTATTTTTGTGTGTGAATGTAGTTTAGTGTGGATTTTATTTAAGGCTGTTTTTATTTTATTCTTCACACTGAGTCACCGTAAGGATTTCACCGCGCGTTCGGCTGCGTGCGCGAGACGAAGACGATCTGAATTTCAAATTGAATTTGGAAAACCTTAAGGGTTTTTTTTGTTTCATTCTGCAGGATGCCAAAACACACACACACACAGAAGTTTTCTGGCATGCTTTCTTTAACAGCTAAAAAAAAAAAAAGAAAAAAAAATTATATAACAATAATAACACTTTACCTCCTGTTCAAATCTGCATATATTCATATTCCTATGAGACGCATTATCACACAAACTGAATAATGTATTTAAATTAGGCTTCACCCTTAGTATAACTAAACAGCTCCCAAGTTAAACAGCTCCAAAACTTCATGGCGTGGATTCCTCAAGGTTAGAAATGCTCTTGTGAAATTCATGATGACCTACAGGGTGGAGATCTGGTGCCTGGACCCTGAACTCACGGTCATACCCATGAACCCAGGCTGATATGATCCTGCTTTACGAACATGGTCCATCATCCTCATCACCATCATCATCATCATCAGTAGATCCACGTTTAACAGCAGTAACCTGAGGTTCTGGTTTCCTGTTTGACTTTATCAGTGGTTTTGTTTTGTTTTGTTTTATTCTTCTTGACGACACTGCTTCAGTTCATTGAGGTTTTTGGACAGAAAGACTGGAGAACTATTGCTCCAGACTACATTAAACATAATCAAATTATCTCAAAGAGCCCCGAGATCACATTTTTCTCCCTCGTTCTGATGGTTGATGTAAACATGATCTGAATCTGCTCGTCTGTTTCTCTACGATTCTGCGCTGCACTTCTGCTCCACATCCGGCTGATTAGATAACTGTATGAACGTGTGTGTGTGTGTGTGTGTGTGTGTGTGTGTGTGTGTGTGTGTGTGTGTGTGTGTGTGCAAATGTTCCAGATAAAGTGTTTAGTGAGAATGTTAAAGGTAAAGTAAAAATTCAGCACAAAACTAAAATCTTCCATTAAAAACAGTTTAGTCTGCTCTCCAGTACAGAAGCCCGTATCGAGTCGTGTGTTTGTTCTGGGCTCTGCCTCATTCTCTCTCTCTCTCTCTCTCTCTCTCTCTCTCTCTACAGAGGGGCGAGACCACCCCGGAGCAGAGAGCTTGTCTCGCATGAGCTGACCCAAAAAACAGCCCTTAATGCACCTTTAGCACGCTCCGAATCCCAGATATGCTTTGGCACAGAAATGGATTTCAACACGCGGGTAGAAAAACGTTATAAAAGTTACGTCAACCTCACGGCCTGCACTTCACCCGAGAACTAGACAGTCATAATCTGGTATCACAATATCAGTTCAGACATCATGACTTCACAAGTACAGTACGTAATGTCTCCTACTGGAAGGGAGGAAAGAAAGAAAAAAAAAATGTCCAAAAGCAGGTAAATATCATCCAGGTAAACAACTGACCTGATCCTCTCTCTCTTGAATGTATTCCGCGACTCGCCATTTCATACACAGTAAGGCATCTAACCAATCACGGATCAGACTGAATTCCTGGAACCAATCGTAATGCAGATGGCGGGATTCATCAGAAAAGAAGAGAAGCTCAACGAACCTCAAAATTGGAGAAAAATATTTCCTTCATCAGTTATATGCAAAACTTCACAGCATGTAGAAGCCCAACGCTCATGTGAAAGAAGTTTTAAATGCACAGAGGATATAAACTATACACTTGATTGTTCGTGACCGATATAAACGGTTCTGTATCGAGCGCAGACGCTCCCGAGTGACGCGACAGAAACACATTTTATGGCGTCACATTACTAAAAATCCTTACACCTGCCTTTTCTCCAAACTCTGTAAGCTAATTAATCTCAAACCCGCTCCTCACACACTCTTACACCCGCCTCACAACACCGCCAGCGCTAATTAGTCAGAAAAGGCGTGCATTAGAAGGCGGTAAAACGTCTCCGTTTCTTTATAATCCTACAGGTGGCGCTCCCTGGACTATTTACACATTTTCACACACGCGTGGTTGGAAGTTTAGATGGCGGATGATGAAACAGAGAGACGCGCTGCTCAGTAACAATGCAGCTTTGTGTTTAAATTAATTTGAAGTTAAAAGTTAAACGCTCGTATTTAAAGTTTGTTTGTCGTGTTTAAACACTGGACTTAGTTTTTAAAGTGAGAAAACTATAATAATAATAATAATAATAATAATAATAATGTACGGGCTACACTTAATTACTCATTAAACTTTTTTAATGTTTAAAATTGTAACAGAATTCGGGGAAAAATGTAATATTGAACTGTGATATTTATAAAAGCGCTGAGGTTTGGTGATGATGTGGCATCGAGAGTCCCTACTGATTCCCGTCCTGTAGCTACTGACCGAGTGCTGGGTCATCACATGACCTTATTCTCACCAAGCTGAAGTTTAATCATGTCCAGTTACAGCAAATTACAAAGTCTTTTCTTTTTTTTTTTTTATTGTCCACAACAATTTGCAAACACTAATATATATATAATTTTGTTATTATTATTAAGGACCTTGTACTTCTCCACTGAGAGTTGTTGTATGTATTTAATGTTGTGGAACACCTCTGAAACAGGTTGTGTTCATGAGGCCTCCTTTTCTCACACGTTTCACACAAATAAGGATGAGCGCATTAAAATAAAACCTGTGATTTTCTCTGTAACAGCGCTCTTATAGAAAATTAAATCAACACCTTTTGACAAAAAAAAAAAAAAAAAACAGCAGCAAGATATAAATCACAGATCTGATTATCATCAGCACGTCCCCAGCAGTAATCTGAACGGTGTGTGTGTGTGTGTGTGTGTGTGTGTGTGTGCGTGTGCGTCCTGAGCACAATAAAGTGACTAACACACTCCTGACGAGGCCAGGCGTCTGAACTGCAGGTTAAACTCCGCTAAATTATTCAAAGCGTCAAAGAGAGAGAAAGTCCTGGAGTTCAAATGAATCATTTATGGAAAACAAAATGATAAGAAAAGATTATAATTAACAGTAAATACATTAGAGCGGATCTACTGAGCAGGAAATTACCTCCGTTACCTTCATGCCATCTTCAGGCTCTTTAGTTACCATGGCAACCGCTTACAAACAACAACAGCTTCCCAACGTTCTCTCTAAAGTCACGATTTAAACTACACAAAGATATTTTATATTCAAAGGAAGCAATTTCTTATTATGAATTTTTTTAAACCAACAGGTGCATAAAGAAAGACACGGTTTTGCCTCTTTTGTCAACGTTTGAAAGGGAAGAATAAATATTTTAGAAAATACGAGCTTCAGTGGAACGGTTTCTGTCAATTTGATGACTTGAAACGCTGCTGTCCGTTTACGCTCATCAAACGCAATAAATTACTGTATTTCCGTCTCATTTTTGTCTCAGCACACAGCTCTGGAAATACCCGAGACGCTGAAAGACCAGACATGAGCGATACAGACGTGTAGAGAGACGCGTGCGAGCTAGCGCCACAGCGTAACCTCACTTCTACTCGCAAACGTTAAACTTCACAGTTCACTCACGTTGTGTTTTTGTTGTCGTTGTTTGTTTGTTTCTTTTTTACACCCAGAAACTCCATTTCAGTCTCTCACTGAAGGTGTGACACTGACATCACTTTGACACTAGGGGGCGTTGGGGCAATGAGTGTGCTGATTCACGAGACTTTTGTTTTTATCTATTTTTACATTTATAACAGAGATGGACCAGTCGATCGGTCAGTGATCCACCAGAATCGTCTGGTTTTCAGTTTGATTGATCTGCTTCAGATATAAACCATTCCAAAGTTTTCTGAGAGACACAACAGAAGCTTCGAAGCGTGTGTCGAGAAATCCAGGAACTGTTTAGTGAAGCGCGTTTCGAGGCTTGTATCGTTTACGGCGACTGACGTCATGAATGACATCTGACGCCTCGCTGCGATTGGCAGTTCAGGAAGGGGTTTGAATCTTACCGCCATGTTTTGACAGATATAAAGCCCAAGCTCTGTGTTTGCTTTTTTTGTTTTTTACGTGCTCTGAATGTTATTCCTGAATGTATATTTTCTTTAGTATTATAGGACTATTATTTGCAGGATTATTTGCTGTGTTGTTTTTTTGTGTTCCCTCTCTTGTTTTGTAAACATCTGCGCAAAAAAAACAAGAAAGCCCAATGAATCTCTGCTGCATTTGTGTGTAGTATTATGTTTAAATAAAAATGAATAAAGGGTCACCAACAGTTGCACAAGCACATGACTATACAAATACATCTGCTCGTCCTACATTCTTTGACCAGTAGGGGGGGATTTGTGTGCAAATGAAGCCTTGAGAAATGAACTCTCTTGTGGACCAACGCGCTGGAAGACTTCAGAGCTTCATGAAGTTTCATCTCGCCATCACTTCTAATTAGTCAGAAATCACGCGCGTTACAAACCCAGCGCACTCACAGCTAACAAATTCGCGCGCTCTGTGTCGAGTCGAGTTTGGAGACTTGAGGCATTCGAGGCGATATAACATCAGTTTCATTATAATCCTACAGGTGGCGCTCTCTGAACTACTTACAGGTGTTCATCAAGTTTATCCGTAAATCATTCGCAAAGTTTGTTTAGAAATAATGATTCTGGCGGATAACAATGTTAAAATGTGTTTTTGTGAAAATGTAATTATTTTAATTTTAAGGTTGATATTAAACCCTTGATTGTAATAACAAATTTGGATATTTAGACATTGTGATACTTATAGAATCGTGAATTTGAATCGAATCGGCTCCAAGGTTCAGTCTGGTGATAATATGGTGATAGAGGTGACTTTCCAAATTTTGGTCAATTCCAAAATTTGAGCAATTAAAACGCAGGCGACGCCTTAAAACACAAATAAAGTGGAGGTTCGATTCTGTCTGATACAGTAAATAACAGCTGAAATCACGTCTCCGCTTTTAAACCCTAATCATTACTCACTACTGCGAGGGCTGAGAATGAATTTTTTTTTTTTTTTTAAGGCCTTAAGATGGCCTATCCTGTTTTTTTTTTTGTGCAAGCTTTATTTTGTCTACTTTTACAGACAAAACATTACAGTGTGAGAAACTGAACACCTCGACACCTCGTTTTCTAGCAAGTTTTTGCATTCAGTGATGTGATGTTTAAGATAAGATGTTTGTCTCCTTTATTTCTGTCGAACTAAAGCAGCAAGATTCATTTGAGACGAAAACACGAGAGGCGTTCAAGTAAAACTGGGACTTGTGAATGAAGACATAAAAGGAAAGAATCTATTCACTAATCTAGTGTAACAGCAGACATCCGGCCAATTAAATTATCAATCAAACCGGATCCAGAAGTATTCTCCTTTACCAGGTACGGATGGACGCACGGCAGCAGCACGGCGTCGGTGAGCGTGAAGTAAAGCCCCTCTGCGAACACGTGCTCCAACTCCGGCAGCTCGGTCGTCTTGACTTTCCTTATCTCGGAGTGCTCTCTGGTGGCGGGACCGGGTGACGCGCCGTCCACAGACAGTTTGGCCAAAGCCGCGCTCATCTCCACTCCGCACCGCCTCTCGGTCTGTGGATCCTCCTGCTGACTCTCACGCGGCTCAGAGCTCTTCTCTGAGTTCTTCTGCTGTTGAAGCTTGTGACGGCGGAGTTTGTCATCGTTGTGCACCTTGACCGGTTCGGCCAGACGGCGCTCCAGCTGAAGGAGAGCGGCGGGAAGGCAGAGTCGCTCCTCCGTAGGGTGACGCAGGTGATCCTCGACCGCCGAGGGGATCTCCAGCTCACACAACCTGGTCCAGCGGCTCACCTGACACAGGAACGGTATGTAGACGAGTCACTCGTGTTAAAGAATAAACTACTGTTGATTTGTGAAAATTAAACAATCGCATCTGTTAAATAAAACCACATTTTCATTCTGTTTATGAGGAACAGTGTCCTCTGGAGTCTCACCTCAGCGCAGGCTTTCAGGCAGGTGTTTTTGAAGCCCAGCAGTGAAGCCACGTCTCTGCGTCGAGGCTCGGGCAGACAGGTCGTCTGGATGATGTGTCTCAGCACCACCGCCAGTCCGGCTCTGCAGAACCGCCCGTCCGGCTCCAGCACGGCCGGGAGACGACACGCCGCCACCAGGGCCGGAGCCTCCGCCCTCTGCACTTCAGACACGACCAGGCTCTCGGGAAGGGAACCTGCCAAAGCATCTACGCTGCCGGGCTGATCTGAGACCAGGTAGACACGGAAAGAACGGCACTCGGTGTAGGACAGAAGGAACAGAGCGATGGAGGAGTGTAGAGGAAGGACCGCAGCGCCACCGGCGTTATAAACCTCCAGGAAGAGGCTCGGGTCCTCGTGGTTTAGGCTGGAGTGTTTCATACTGATCTGATCGGAGTACAGAGGTCTGAAGAGTCTTCCTTAAAAATATACATGAATAAATAAATAAATAACAAGGAAGTTTAAAAAAATATGCAGATTGTTTTAAAACAGTGTAACAAAAGATTTACATAAGACTACGGATATTATCAGTTTCTTATAGTTCAAGTCCTTTCATTCATGGCCATACACAGAAAGGAA
This sequence comes from Clarias magur, assembly GCA_013621035.1. Classification (NCBI taxonomy): domain Eukaryota; kingdom Metazoa; phylum Chordata; class Actinopteri; order Siluriformes; family Clariidae; genus Clarias; species Clarias magur. The sequence goes on along the minus strand of QNUK01000187.1, from coordinate 189,082 downwards.
AGCCGGGGTATGGACAAGATGGACTACAGATCAAGTCCCTGAGATGGGGTTTGTTAAAGCAGACTGAAGGAAGGCGGGGAGACAGAGGGATAAACTGCATTTTATTGTAATATTAATAGTTTATTTTTGCCCCCCACAAAAACATATATATATATATATATATATATATATATATATAGTTTGTTTCATCACACAAAGTCTAAATGCAGGATTTACAAATTGCATCACATAAATCTATTAAATCACAGTTTATTCCTATTATGTCACCTTCAGAGTCCAGAGTGAGAATTTTAATGCTGTTGAAACCTGCAGACTCACCTGAGAATGAACTTCAGGATTTCTGTCTCACATTCAGGAACATTTATCATGTAACACCATTATTAATCATTATTATTATTATTATTATTATTATTATTATTATTAACATAGGATAACCCAACTGAATTGTCCAATATTTACTATTTATTTCCCCATCAGCGCATTATAATATGAATGACATCAACAAACAAACTGGAGACTTTCAGGTCTCATCAATGTGCTAGCTAGCTAATGCTGTTAGCCGTGTTAGCATTACCCCCACAAACTCCTCATGCCACATAAAAAATACTCCAAAAATACAAAATACATATTTACACACTCATTGTGTTGTTGATGTGCATACTCACAGAGTTTAAAATCCGCTCTCAGTAAACTTTAATTCACGTGGAGTATTAGTAGGAATCGGGTGTCACATAAACAACAGTCCGACCTGCAACCGGATGCGCTGAAACGTTCCTACCCTCTCTCTCAAAACTGCTGTTTCTGCAGTTTTCCTCATAGACATGAAATAAATAAAAAAAACATCATCTAAACAACTCCAATACTTCAACTGTATAGATAAAGCATTTACAATTGATAATTACGTTAATTAAAAAGTATAGTACTGTACATTTTAATGTTTATTCGGGGAGATTTGTCTCCATCTAGCGGCGACGCGGTGTCTCTGCAGAAACATATAAGAGGAATTCTTTAATAACAATTTTAACCTTGGAGCTTTTTAAACCATTTAAAACTTGTTAAACGGGAGGAACGTCCAACCTTCCATAGAAATAATATAATAATAACTTTTAGTGTCTACCGACAAATAAGTAAAAAGCTGTTTATTTATAAACACTGAGTGATGTTTTTTTCATAAGTCATACCAACAACCATATCGAAGTCTTCATCTTATATAATAATTGTTTTTTTTTATACTGAATTTTACTAAACTAAATATTTTGGATTAATTGTTGAACAGTTTTTTTTTATTATTAATTTTATTCTAAATTCTTCATTAAATGTTGTACTTATCTTTTATGTCTGATGTAAAGTGTCATTGGCTACTTGAAAGGTACAGTACTTAAGATAAAATGCATTATTATTATTATTATTATTATTATTACTACTACTATTATACTTAAACCATAAGAGCATGCCATAAGAAAGAACTAGAAAAAACTGGGCGAGACTCAGGGTCTTCACAGGGGATTTTCCTGCATAGCTCTTACACACTCACACACACACACACACACACACACACACACACACACACACACACACACACACACACAAACAATGCCTAACTCTACCCGGTACACATTTTGATCTCCTGGAGCTGAAAAATGTTCGCGCTGCATGTCATGGGCTCTACTCAACAGGAAGTCAGTTATGTTGGGTTGTTTGCAAAATAGGTTGTTTCACCCCCAAAGGAATTTGATAAACTCCTCCTACTTATATGATCGCCACCAAACCGGGCCAGTGTGATCTCAACACAAAGTGGAGGCAAAATTGTGTAGAAAGTTTTGATATTTAAAAACTTCCAGCCATGGCGTTGTCTTAAACTTGTACCAAAAAGCTGCTAGTCCCCTCCTGAGTGACCTCACAGTGAGTGACATCACAATATGACATCATAGTGTTGTCCTTTTCTTCCAGCAAGACCTTTCTGGAGGTCTGAACATCACCTAAGAAGCGCACAGGCGGCCATGATACAGGTGCTTGGGCCCGCTCATCGTCGCTCTGCAACTTTGTCTTTCTTGAAGTGAATATGACAAAAATAACGACAAAAAATTTAAAACACAGCATGTCATGTTACTGAGGACGTCTGCATTATGAAAAAAATGAACTGAAACTGAACAGCAAAGTGCTGTCACTGGAGACTCCTTCCGTATGTTAAACATCTCCTCGCAAAACAATAAACAACTGATTATAAAATCAGCACATGAGCACACGATGAGCACACGATGAGCACACGATGAGCACACGATGAGCACATTAACATCACCCTGCTGTCAGAGCTGCTGTTCCAGGATCTGAATCAACACCTTCTGGCCAATCAGACTCGGGACACCAGCAGGGTCGGGACTGAAATCCTTCACACTCGCTCCTTCGGTGATCCTCCTGGCAGCGACTCCAGATTTTTCCTCCTCCAATGAAAATGTTTGAGCGCCTCTGCGGCTTCACAGTGCGACTGGTTCCTCCTGCAGCAGCTTCAGGAGATGTGAGAGGCGAGACGCACCAGCTCCACCTCTGCTCTGAGCGCTGGACCAGGTAAGAAACGAGAAAAACTACAACGGTCTGATCTGTTATACACTGTAGGCTATAAATAAACCAATATCTTTAGTCGATATAATGCATGTTATAAGTGTGTGATCTGATATTTATAAGATATACGGTGAATAATACGAGATGATAAGCAATACAGTTGAAAAGCAGTAAACCACAGGAGTGAGACGGATCTGAGACTCAGCAGCACCTGTTGCTAAAGTCTGTAGGATAATAAAATACCTGAAGTCCTGCTGAGTGATCCGACTAATCAGGTCTTCTTACAAATGAATTCAAAGTCCCAGATACTCATAATACAAAAAGAAAAACGGATATACAGTATATACAAGGATTTATTTGCTGGATGGAACAATCATGTGGCAGGACTTTGACTTCCTGAAGCCGAGTGTTCACGTCTGCACAAACATGCTGCACCTCGGGAATTATCAAGTGACTTTGTAAGGGAAGTTCTGTACACGATCGGTCAGACATGGACCGAGCGACGGACACCAGAGGACTGGAGAGGAATCAGGGACGTCAGACTACATGTGGGCTGATCGATAGCAATTTTGCTGCATAACATGACAAATTACTCCTGTTATATTGGTGGTTATCATTTAAAAAAAAAATTCGACTTTCAATTAAAACATTTAATTTCATTTTGTCTCAATAGTTTCGGCGCCCCACTGTATGTCCATCGTTGTAGTTAGCAACTGAATCTAATGCACACTTTAGTCTGTATTACGAAACAAAATGGTTTTTTCAAGGTCATAATATTCAGCATGAGCTTAAACTCTTCCTTGAGTTCAAACATACGGTTGTGTATATTACACATGTAGTGTATTTCACATCAAATATAAAACATTTGATTACGTCATGCCACCAAATCCATCTTTCTATCCAAGCCTTATTATAAAGGCATTAATGTACATACTTTACAAAAAGAATGATTTTAATGCGTTTCTACACTAAACTGCACTGCGATCCTCATTTAAACTAGATTTAATGTTAGACTTGGGATTTAGTTTTAAATAGTCTTCCTGGTTCTGGTGGTAAATCTGGAACCTGCTGTTTACTCCAGAAACTGCAGCTCTACCCTGTAATAACTCCAGCCTGGCCCACAGAGCGAGACATCACAGCCACCGCCCGCCCTGTTCCGACCCTCGACTGTCAGGTGGCACAGAGTCACACCCGCATGAACGTTTTTCATGTTAAATCATTTATATAAAGGCGAAATTGTATCGGTTTTACATAAAGAATAAAAAAAAATCAATGTGTTAAACACCGAACTGCAGCAGTGAGATCAGGAGAAATCTTTCGTGATTCTTGGAAGGAGTCTCCAGTCTCAGCGCTTTGTATCCATGATTAAAAAGAAGTCTAATCAGTCATTTGTGATTTTTAGTATTAAAACAGGATTATAATTTTTTTTTTTACCTTGTGGGAGTCTGGGGTGCACATAGGAGGCTCTTGGGTACGACCCTTAACCCTTTACCAAAATCTAACACGCGGCCACTGGGTGCCAGTCCCAAGTCTGGAGGATCTGGTGAGTTACAGCATGACGGGGATTCGAACAGAAAACCGGCACCAATAACCAGTGGCGAGAATCATCCGATATCTAAAAATCATAAGAAGAAAACTATTTGTTTGTCTTATTAATATGAAAGGGGGAAAAAAATAAGAAGCTGGTTAAAGCAAGACTGTTTATAGCTGCTATAATGCGAGCGATAACAGGAACTGACTCGTCTCTTACATATTTCAGACACATGCATAAGGGTTTATTCCTTCAGGTTTATACAGTATGTAATATCCTGCTCTCTTTACATGCATGCAAATCTTCTTCTGCAATGTTTGCTTTTTTAATTATTACGTTTAAAGTTACGTTTGGAAACATTGAATGTATTTAATGTTTTGTACATAATAATACCGGCATGATAAACATAAACAACAACATGTGGACCTGAGATAATATGCTGCAGTAGACCAGAGACACACAGTTCTGTATACTGTTCCCGCGTCCCTGATTTTTTTCCTTTAGCGGCTCCTGAGTGGTTTATCCCTCACACACACACACACACACACACACACGCATACACACACACACACACACACACACACACACACACCTGGAGAATGAATCAAAGTCCATTTCCATCTACATTTGCGTTCTATCTATCAAACTGTAGAACTAAATTTGCACCACATCCTTAATCGGGTACCGTGTCCTCAAATCTCTAGTCGGGTCTCTAATTTACTGCATCTTTTATATGGACAAAGTACAGGAGTCCTTAATGCCTTAAACATAACCTCTAGCTGCCTAACTGCTGCTCTTTCTACTCGTGCTCTTGTACACGATGCTCGCCCCTCTTTCGTGTGGCCAGATTTTTTTTTTTTATCCTATATTTAAAGCCAAAAGAACCGAGCAGTAGCGTGTGATTAGGAGCGTGAGCTAGTGTGTGGGTCAGGACAGTAAAATACAGCCCTGGGTGGACGTGTCTGTAAATAGCAGGCAGGGCAGAGCCGTCGCAGACAGTCAACCCATCCATTACTCTCTCTCTCGCTCTGTGTGTGTGTGTGTGTGTGTGTGTGTGTGTGCATGTGGAAGACATTTTCCCCGGCCAGGTTTCCACCACACATGTCCCCATCAGGGCAGAAGGGTGGAGGCTGGGGAAGCATGCCACTCCAAGAGAGAGAGAGAGAGAGAGAGAGAGAGAGAGAAGGATAAGACTGGAGGAGGAGGACAAACACATGCACGCATATACACACACTCACACACACACACACACACACACACACACACACACACACACACACACAGGGACATGAGCTACATCAAGGATTGTGTGTGACTCCAGGACAGATCTGTTTCATTCGGTATTCAGATGTCTGCGTCTGGATGGTACAGTAATATTTCACTTTATTTTTAGATAAATGTTTACGTGTGTGTGTGTGTGTGTGTGTGTGTGTGTGTGTGTGTTCCGTATATGGCATTTCAATCCATAAATATGAGGAATGTATTGATCCATGCAACAAGTATTTCTCAGAAGGACTACTAACATTTAGGGGACGTGACGATGCGCTCCTGCTCCCTAACACTCCGTCCTCGTCCTTCGTTCAGCCTACACACACTCTATAGTGTTTTGTCCCAGTGTACGTCTGCTGCTGGCTGTTTCGATGCATTTTGGTGAAAGTGATGGACTCCGATCTCTTAATGGAGCTTTTAAGTGCCACTCTACGGGGGGAACAACATTTCCGATACACTCTCGTGTTTTGAGCCGAGGACGAGTGAGTCTCATTAATTACATCTGATATTGATATCTGGACAGGATGAGATTAGTAGGTTATCAGAGACGGTTGTGACGATCGTAGCTGACTGTAGCTTTATATGCGAAACTTATTGCTGAGGTTTTATGCGTTTGCTCGGGTCAGTGAGTGCAGTGATGCTGTTTAATAGATTATTGTTCAGTCGTGTCTTAGACTTGATGTGCAATCTCAGTCTGCTCATAAATGTAACACAAGTGCCATAAAAATGCAAATCAATAATAACCTGCATTGCTAATCGCAAGCAAACAAAGTGAAATTAAAAATGTTCAGTATGTGTTGCTTTGAGGTGAAGACAATGCTGTGAAACACATAAAAGTTCTCAAAAATCCTGCTAATCGTTTGTTAGCGAGCTAGCCTAATTTATGTGACTCAGGAGAGACAGTTTTTAAAAAAAATTTATGTTAACAATAATCACAAACTAACTTGATACGTCACCCTGATACTTGTTTGACGTGTAGACGAATACAGAAAGAACATTGCATTGTGGGAAAGGTTAAGGGTTAAGGCATCATAAACCAGTTTTATAAGTTTTATTACATAAATCTAACGCTGTCGTGCGACATTAAAAGATTTTACAGAAATGTATTCTTTAGGTGTTAGCCTCATGGCACATGCGTATAACAATTATTAATAATAATTACAGTCTTAATTATATAATTATACGTACAATATAATTATACTGATAATTACAGACTTATAATTATACTTACTATATGTAAGTCAGCGGCATTTATGTGTTGGCCGAATAAAACTGTTAAATGATGGACAATACCTGCGCTATAGTTTTTGGAGTACATTAAATGACACATGAAGTCCTGTATCTTTTGTGTATGTTCGTCTACGATGCAGCAAGATATGATAAGCTCAAAGTCATTTTTCTGCTTCTGATGAGACCCTGACCTTTGACCCTTTTGACATATGTTTTTTTTTTTTTTTTGTAATATGATTTAAAAAGTAGAAGTACACAAAAAACTACTCAAGTACAGCAACGCGAGTAAATGTCATCCGCTACTTTCCACCTCTCTGCCTACACGGTTCACAACAGCGTCATGACTCCCCTCCCCTCTTTGTTCATGGCTAACATGAGCTACGATGCTAGCCAGCTTGAACACAAGGCTGAATCCCAAACCCCTCTCTAAGCCCTGGACCCGCGCGGCCGCTACATGCTGTGTGTGGGACAAAGCTTTCTACTCACTACTGTCTTTCCATTCCACACGATTTGGGACAGTTGTTTATTCTAAAGCGGAATAAGTGGAGACATAAAGTGAAACTTTGGAGATCTCCATGGTTTATTCTTCTCATCTTTTGACTACAAAGTGACTGGAAAAATGTTAAACTACTTTCACTCCTGGTGTCGCGTCGACAGACATCAATCATGTTGATGGGATCAAAGAGATCAACGCATTCGCTTTGGAAAATCTGAACATCAGAATCACAATATTTTGGCCAGATTCATACACACTTGGTGTTTAAAGGCTGATTTCATACTATCTCGAGCGGACGCAGTATCATTTTATAAAGAAACCTTGGCAAACTGGGAAAGAGTGTTTCTACAGACTCGCTGCTTGTTGTGGCTTAAACCAGAAGCATTATGAGGTTCATCCATTAGTGTTGCATCGCTCGGTAGAAAAACGCTCTGTTGTGGGTAAAACCTTTACGACATGAACTGGCTGAAAAGTGTGTTGTTCAGGAAACCACTGATACTCGGCCAGAGTCATAGAAACTAATCTGGAATCACCAGCAGTGTTGAGACACGCCTCACTGATACCTACTGTACTCTATATAGTTCCTACAAGCGTCAGTCCTGTTTACTCGAAGTTTCCGGAGTGCAGAATCGAGTCCGGTGTGAGTTTCAGGTTCAGTGTGAGTTTTATTCTTTACATTTTACTTCCAAACACAAGAAAACCCAGTGAATAACTTTGATTTACAGAAACACATTAAACCTAATAATAGGACACAAAGAGAAAGTCAGTCCGAGTCTGAGCTCACGGGTCGATGTGTCCAGCGTTTCTGCAGCCACAAAGCATTTTAAAAGAAAAAGCACTCATGTGAGGTCAGATTTCCTTCAGATCTTCGGAAGTGTTTCGGAAAAAACTCAAAACAATTCCAGAAACCGTCGGGTTTGTCTGGTTCGGTCCCTAGAAAACGATATATCAGTCATTCCTGAGAACTGGGACAAAACAGGCTTTTAATAAAAAAAATTATAATAAGAATAATAAGAATAATAATATAAAAAAAATTAACTATTATTTCTGAAAACCTTAATCGTAATAGAACTATATTGTTGAACGGTGAGGTGTCAGTTATCAAACCCTGTTTGGGAGCAACTTCCCAGTTCTCACATTTTTGTACAATTAACAACCTTTCCAGAACTTTACAGGATTAAAAGATGTATTTAAATCATATTTATTTTCTGGAAATCATAGATTAGTTTTAGTACTGATTATATGATTAAGTCAAAATCATAAAAAACACCTTTTAATAGTACAGTATTTAATTATTTTAAAAAAATAGATAAAAAAAAGTCTTCCTCCAAGTTATTACAAAAAATCCATCCTTGCTTTTTCCCTAAAAACACAAAATGCTAGTAATGCTAATAATAAAATGTTCCTTGGTGTTAAGAAATGCAATAATTCATTAGAAATACACTATTGTGAGAACAATTTACTAAAGAAATAAATACATAAACACCAATAGCGGTGCTGACATCTATATCTATCTATTTATCTATTTATCTATACAGTATATGAATAAAGCAGAAATTCTCTTAGTTTGTTCGTGCAGCAGGCGGTGGGGTTTGCACAGGTAATGCAAAGATGCAGTTATCAATTTTTATGTCATACTATGGCGCGTGTCACAGTAGGCAGCGTCGTCTATGGCGCAAATAAGTGCGTCAGTCCGAGCTCAGTGTTCCTGAAACCCTGGGTCAGACTGCAGAGCGACTCCAGCCATGGTGTGACCGCGCGCTCTGCTCGAGGAGGGTAAACCTCAAGTAGACGGGCGGAGTCGCAGGTCACCTCTAGTAAGTTTTGATAAAGGAGCTCTTTAAAAGATATCAAAGGTTTAACAGATACAAAACTATTACATTTTATTGTAAACATTTTCGGCGGCATTTGGGATCAAATTTCAGAACTTCAAAACATTTTAATGGTGATCAAGTTTAGGCATCAAACACTTTTCAAATGCAGCTTCCATATTTTTAAAAGCACTGAATTGCGATTTTGTAGGATTGAAAAACCAATATTCAGTTATGCTGAGTTGATTCAGCTTATAGGATTTATCATAATCAAAAGACGAATGATTTCTGAGTCTTACAGAAAGACATGTGCTCATGTGCAGGACATGTTTTGTCTCACGCATGCCTGATAATGTTGAAACAGAGACCCGCTACTAAAGCCACATTTTGATTCATATTTTTTCAGATTTACTGCATATATATTTATCTTGCAGAGTCCCACCACTAAGTAATGTCCGTAACGAAGCAAGCGGACAGCAGGCTAATGATCTGGCATTGGATTACACAGATGTACAAGCACCTCTCATCTACTGTATATGTTGTTCTGTGCAGTCAGTTTCAAAGCCTTGTTTATATGTGGCTGCAAAAAGCTTGTATTGATTATTAATACCTACCTAAAAATGGCTGGATGCTTTCTAGTGGCAGATGAGATCAGATTTCTGCTCGTTTCTTTCATTACAGCTGGAGCGCCACACCTGAAACCTCGAAGCCTCAAGCCTTTCATTTGCAGTAGCACTGTGGGCCAGACGCGGGGAAGCAGCCACGCCTGGAGGATCACAGCGTGTGTGTCTGTGTGTGATTAGTGGATAGCGTGTGGGGGCTCTCATGGCGTCGGCAGACCACCAGTGCGAGAGACACCCCACAGGTGCCCACCCACACGTCCACCCGCAGTGCCCAGTCCACAGCCCCACAGCAGTGGACGTAAAGAACACTGGCCTACGTAAGGGCCTGAGCAGACACAGGGACTATGTGAAGATCTCGGTTCCTGATGCCAAGGGCAAGCCTCCGCCCTCGGAGTGGTGGAAGACGGTGCTTGCCTTCGTGTACGCGGCGTTCAACCTGGTGCTGACCACGGTGATGATTACAGTGGTGCATGAAAGAGTGCCGGCAAAAGAGAGCAGCCCGCCCCTGCCGGATAAGTTCTTCGACTATGTGGACCGTGTGAAGTGGGCGTTTACTGTGACCGAGGTGAATGGGATGCTGCTGGTGGTGATCTGGTCTATACAATGGATCTTCCATAGATACAGGTAAGGAGAGGAACAACACCGGAGATGACTTTTCTTCTTTGCATGTTTACGAACTCTGTGACTTTTGTGATTTGACAGTGATTTGAAGGGGATAAATCAACATCAAACAGATTGAAACATGATTCCAATAATACCAAACTTTACTGCTTTATTAGTATTATAGTCAGCAATCGCGACTGAGATGAAAACCTTTCTCAAATCACAAGCTAATCTGCGCTGATCCTCGCTTAGCAGAACAATCTGTGTGTGGCCTGATAATATGATAATAATGACAGTTTGGACACAAGTTTGGATTTATTTTCTACGCTCTAGAGCAATACTGGAGATTTCCAGATACATCTCGATATCACCTGTTCAGAGGAGATTAGTGCGTGTTTTATATAAACGCCTTCAGTGTTGTTTTACGGAGTAGAGAGAAATAAACATCAGGAACGACCGTGGAGTTAGAAGGGGTGTACAAACTTTTGACTGGTATTATACTATGCAAACGTCTTCGGCGCCATATTATCTGTAGTACAAATTTTGTTATATAAGTTTATTACATAAACATTACTATGTACAAGACCACTCCCTACAAAGATACACTACAATTAATAATAACTAAATAAACAACATTACAGAAGAATATTCACGTGCCTGTCAAGACAGCGACATTATTACATGACAGAACAGTTTTCAGATGGGAAAATTTTTTTTTTAAAAAATCAATCAATAATGTCGACTCCTGGGTACCGTATATTCAACAGCTCTTTGTCCAAGACTTCCAGTGTCAAGCCCGTTACCAAATTATGGAATTATGGGAGTAGGCTCTTTTCAGGAGCTCAGCTTTAGCCTGCTTTAGTTTGTTCAGATTTTGGAGCAAAAGCTGAATGAGATGATGAGATCTCGTCAAATTCCTGAATCACCCCTAAAAACGTACTGCTTGACATTCATGCATTCACTGAACATCAGTTAATATTTGCTCCTGGTCATGGGTCAGGCGCTGGATCCATTCCCAGGAACACGTTCCCTAAGCCAGGAACACACCCTGCATGGCATACCAGACCTTTTACACAACATTTATAGACACACACATTATTCTCAAGGGACAATTTACCAAAACCAAGATGTTTCCTGCCATGTTTTTTTTTAGAAGGTGGAAGGAAACCAAAGGAATCAGATGAATGAATCAAGGCAGAGCATTTACAATTCAGAGCGCAGACAGTAAGTCCTGGTTTAGGGATTAAACCAGGAACCCAGTATTTACAGTATTTACAGTATTTACAGTAACTGTTATTCTTTATATCGAGACATGAGTTGACTGAAGGCTAATGTGCGTCTCACCTTCTTTACTAATTTACTAACGAGGTTTTACTAGGATTGCTGGTCTTCTTTCTACATCATTACTGCCTCAATAACTTTGAGGATTTCTCCTACACCGAGTGCAGCTGCGATTTACTGCTGCATTCAGTCACTTTATTTACACAAATGTACACAGCTGAAGCGCATGCAAGCGGAAACACCTTTTTTAAAGACCAAGTCATAAATTGTACTAATTACATACGTACACTCGCTGGCCACTTTATTAGGTACAGCTGTTCAGCTGCTAGTTAACATATTAATATATAGATGCTGGGTGGTACTTAGTCGGTAAGCTAGTAACCCAGTGTAGAGATCGGACGGAAACTTCAAAGCACTTTTGTAAGTCGCTCTGGATAAGAACATCTGCCAAATGCCTAAATGTAAACGTCTGCTCAGCCAGTCACATGGCAGCAGCTCAATGCATTCAGACATGTAGACCTGGTCAAGACGATCTGCAGAAGGTCAATCAGGATAAGGAAGAACGTGTCTGGTGAGTGTGTATGTAATTAAAGTCAGCAAATTTTCCAAAAATTACAGTTCCTTAGTAAAACGATCAGAAACCTTCTTAATATTATGACTTTATTATTATTGCTGTAGATTTTCGTGGATATTATCTTAGACATTTTCTGCATGCTATAGTACGTATAGAACATTTACACAGGAAAGGATGATTTCCACTTTTATTTTAAGTGCTTTCATACATACGCTTTATTTTTACACTCACTTTTACAGAACTCTGAACAAATATCAATCATGTGTTTGAGACAATGTGTTATGTTTCATTGTTTGCTGAGTCTGATCTGGTCATTAGGATCGAGTCAGTGTGAAACACGCACTTGGAACCGGCTTCCAGAAGAGATCAGATGTGATAAAACATTAGTTACAGCTAAATCTAGACTAAAAACTCATCTGTTTAGCTGTGCATTTATTGAATGTTCCGAACTGACTGCACTGTGTTTTATTTTTATTTTAAATCAAATTTAAAATAATTTAAAACGTTTTATTGCTATTATTTTCTATTTCATTTTATGATTATATATCTTTCTCTTTTATGTAAAGCACATCGCGTATGGAATGTGCTATACAAATAAACTTGCCTTGTCTTGCCTTGAAAACAAATAGTCCATGAGAACCAAATCTAATTCATACTAACGTTGCTTCCTCGCCACACTTTGTACTTGACATCATTAACACAGTTATTCTCTGTAAATCACCTGCAGGGGGCGCTCTCAGTGTCCTCACAGTTTATCTGGGCCTGGGTTGTGGGTTCATTAGACATTAGATGAGTTTTTTTTAGGCATTTTTAGGATATTTGTGTTCTCTTCTGTAAAAGCTGTGACGGCAGGACAGATGACAACACTGAAGCTTACGCAAGCATTACTCAAGACAAGCTCCTCCCACTTTACAGTTCTATCTACTGTATGCAGATTCAGCGCTCCGTCATACTTTGTACATGTACAGAAAGCGGTTACAACTTTTGCAACTTTAACATATAACTGGACGTACAGGCTTATTCGATTACCCATGAGGCAGCACTGCAGGAAGTCGTCTTCTCCAGTTGGGTGTCTTCAGCAGGGCGTGTTTGTAATTCCATGTCTCTGTCTGCTCTGGTTCTATAAGTGCCGCATCATTTAAGGGCAAATGTCTGCCATGTTCGGATCAAATCAACTCAAGTCACTTCAACATAAAGTCGTGATTTCAGCGAGCACCAGATCAGATTTGTCTTGAAGTTTAAGTGGATGATAGAATTATATTCCGCTGTAAGGGCTGTGTCTGTCTCAGTGACCTTACAGACCACGTGTCCCACTCAAACTGACTTTGTTATTGCGTTACGGCTGTGTGATATTTAACACAGTAGGAGACGTGATCATGATGCACAACATGGAGGAAACTTTCCCTGGATCGTTTTTTTTTTTCCTGCTAAACGTTAAAAGTGCTCGCTTGCTGAAGATTTCTTCTGTATGAAGATGTAAGCGGCTCCATTACAAAAGATTACATCATCAACACATGATCAATACATCATCATCATCATCATCATCATCATCATCAGAGGAATTGGTTATTTATCATGAGTAATGATTTTATTCTGGTCAGGTTTGGGTTGCATACAGAAACTTCCCTGGAACACAATGTGAGAAGCAGTGTTAATGTGTGTATAAATTACACTGTGTGCTAGGAACCAATAAACAAATGATCCAAAAGCAGTCCGGTGCATGTCTGATGGAGAATTAACTCCTCCTGCGACACAGCATTGTGAAGCCTAACATCATTTTTAAATTCAAACGAATTGATTTCTTTATGTGCTGTAACACAATAACACAGCGTGCTCGGAGCCTGGAGCGTTATTCTCCCAGAGTAGCAGTGTTGTACAGCACTCTCATACATCTCTCTCTCCCTCTCTCGGAGATGACCGGTTATTGTATTAGATTAGACTCCCACTTACAGCTCACAATTTCCACCCTCAAGCATCACAGCGTTCACATCATCAGATCTGCTGCTTTGTGTCTGCAGGGCCATCTTAGGCCGGAGGTTCTTCTTCCTAATGGGCACTTTGTACCTGTATCGCTGTGTCACCATGTACATCACCACGCTGCCCGTGCCTGGCATGCACATGTCCTGTGCCCCGAAGGTAAAACGCCCAGCACGAAAACTGTCTCACTTCATCACATCAGCACTACAGCGTTACATAACTCCAGAACACTGCTGAGGCAGAACCACGACCTGACTGAGCTTTATGTTATAAAACACACACTACTGTATCTATCTGTCTGTCTGTCTGTCTGTCTATCTATCTGTCTATCTGTATGTCTGCCTGTCTGTCTATCTGTCTATGTATCTGTCTGTCTGTCTGTCTGTCTATCTGTCTATCTGTTTATCTGTATGTCTGCCTGTCTGTCTATCTGTCTATGTATCTGTCTGTCTGTCTATCTGTTTATCTGTATGTCTGCCTGTCTGTCTATCTGTCTATGTATCTGTCTATCTGTATGTCTGTCTGTCTATCTGTCTGTCTATCTATCTGTATGTCTGTCTATCTGTATGTCTGTCTGTCTATCGGTCTGTATATCTATCTGTATGTCTATCTGTCTGTATGTCTGTCTGTCTATCGGTCTGTCTATCTATCTGTATGTCTATCTGTCTGTCTATCTATCTGTATGTCTGTCTATCTGTATGTCCGTCTGTCTATCGGTCTGTCTATCTATCTGTATGTCTGTCTGTCTATCGGTCTGTCTATCTATCTGTATGTCTGTCTGTCTATCGGTCTGTCTATCTATCTGTATGTCTATCTGTCTATCTGTCTATCTGTATGTCTGTCTGTCTATCTGTCTGTCTATCTATCTGTATGTCTGTCTGTCTATCTGTCTGTCTATCTATCTGTCTGTCTGTCTGTCTGTCTATCTGTTTGTCTGTCTGTCTGTCTATCTGTCTGTCTATCTATCTGTCTGTCTGTCTGTCTGTCTATCTATCTGTCTGTCTGTCTGTCTGTCTATCTGTTTGTCTGTCTGTATGTCTATCTGCATGTCTTTCTGCCTGTATATCTGTCTGTCTGTCTGTCTCTCTGCTTTTACACTTTCCTTTCCCTCTCATTTCTCTCTCTCTCTCTCTCTCTCTCTCTCTCTCTCCTGCTGTAGGTCTATATTTGTATCTTTCTCTGTTCTTCCCATACCATTCTCTTCTTCATCTAACTCTCTTCCAATCTCATCCCACTTTCTCTCTCTTGCCTCTTTTTATCTTTTCCACTTTCTCTCCATCTCCCGTTACTGTTTTTCCTATTTACATATCTGGACTTCCTCTTCTCTCCCATGCCGTCTTTTTTCTCCCTCTATCTCTCAGCTTCTTTCTGTTCTCATGACTCATCTGACGTGATCCTGTTATTTACCTCAAACTACTCTCTAACTTACTCTCTCTCTCTCTCTCTCTCTCTCTCTCTCTCTCTCTCTCTCAGCTTTATGGAGACTCCCAGGCGAAACTCCAGCGAGTCCTGCAGCTGATCTCTGGAGCCGGTCTGTCCATCACCGGTTCTCACATCATGTGTGGTGACTTCCTGTACAGCGGCCACACGGTCATGCTCACCCTCACCTACCTGTTCATCAAAGAGTGTGAGTCTCTAAACCATATTCTCATTACGTCTTTTCTTCCTTTTTCCGAGGATTCACACTGAAACCGAATGTTGTTGACATTCAGCTGGTGATGTTGTACAGTAGATGTAGTTTCTAGAAACAAAACAAGAAGACATTTCCAAGAAAAGGAATGAGGAGTCAGTATGCCAGGCTCTGGGAGTTATTAAAGACAGGGTAGTTGCTAATTCTGTTGTCCCACGGCTCCACACCGCCTCTCTTTGGTTTTTGTCCGTGGTTTTGTTTATGGCTTATCCAGAGTCTATCCTGGGAGACACTGAAGGTGAGGATCCTTGGATGGGAGGAAACTGAAGAAACCCACACAAACATGTACAGAATGTGATGAGAGAGACCAGGGGTCCGTTCTTTGTACGTCTCTAACTCAGTTATCAGGATGTGATTGTTGTGGATTTGTCCTGATCTTGGATTGTTTCGTTCTTCGAAGCGCATCTCGCACTTGTTGTCATAGCAACATGTCCGTAAGCTTAAAGCTGCTCGGGAGCGGGTTTATTTCATGTAAACAGGATTTAGGCTGCGCTCCTGGCGGGTTATGATTGGCTGAAATGGCGAGGTCACATCTGATTGGTTAAAGAGCATGACTGACTGACGCGGACTGACTCACGTGGGAAAAGAAAAGTGTCTTACATGAATATATAGATGGATGTATTTAAGCATACATACAGTATATGTGTACATGTGTGTGTGTGTGTGTGGTCATCATTCGTGTGTTAATCTCCGTGTGTGTGTCTAATCATATGTAACATTCTGTCCCCCGATTGCGTCTATATAAGTGGAGGTGATTTTCTCAAATCTGTCTCAGTCATGTCTTGTCCGTTACTGAAGGTGTGAGGATTATACACAGAGTTTTTCACATTCCTGGTGTATTGTGTGATAGACAGGATCCTTTAGCACAGCATGACTATATACTTCTTACTAGACTTGTTATTCTACACCACTTTTACACTGTAAACCCGATTAAGTTGGCAAAACTCAAAATATTTGAGGTCATCAATTTTTTAAAGTAATAATGTTTCCAATTTTAAGTAAACAGAACTATCAGTTTTTGAGTTTGTTGAACTTGTTGCAAATAAAGTAAATTCAATCCGGCGCGGGAATCGAACCCGCATGGCAGGCGAAACACCTCCCACTGAGCCACCAGAGCGCTTTCGATTTAAACTGGTGGAACTTTACTGTTACTGTAGTTACTGTTACTTAAGTACTTATGATTACTTAAAATATCAAATTTGTTCAGCTAACTTTAAATTAATACAAATAGGATTTGAGATATATATATAAATATATAAATAAATAAAACATGTAACACAGGCAGCACTCGTGTATTTAATAATTACAATAGTTTGAAATTCTCCATAACCCTCTAATAAAAGCTTTTGCTCCGCTTGAGAAACAAATTGAGCTGCTCTTTCGCCACGAAGGCGCAATAATCCTAGACAACTCAATCCAGCTGGACTAATCATCAACAACAGGTGTGTCGAAGGACCCAATTAGCCACAGCGTAATTAGCACGATGATGTCATCTTAGATCTGTCGATTCGTCTCGGATGTTTCGAGCGACGTACGAAGAACGGACCCCTGATTGGTAAAATCAAGCACCATGAAAACACTTCAGTCTAAACATTCTGACCCAAACTGGCCCGATCACGATGCGTGTTTAATGAGGAACGGCCTTTAACCTGGAATAATCTGTTCAGTCAGTGAATACTAACCATGGAAACACCTGATCTGATCATTTCTATGAATGTTTGTCGGAACAAATATAATCTTTCTGCGTAGGTTTGCATTAGAGTTTCAAGGAATAAAATTTAGCTTCCATGCCTGAGCAGTAAACTCTCTGTGTGAGAACAACTCTCTCTCTCTCTCGCTCAGACGTCTCTGCTTCAGACGTCCTCGAATTCTTTCATCTACTTAAGTTTAAATCTTCTTTGTCACATACAGCACAGAGCCACACACAGGATGATATGCAGGGAAAAGCCTCCACCACCGCCTGTGATCTAAGGTTCAATTCAATTCAAATAAAGAAATAAAATATGAAATAAGAGAAAAAATTATACAAATATAGAAAATGTATATGAGATGTTTCGTGTAGAAGTTGTATAACTTCCTCATGCATGTACTCATTCACCTGCTACGCCACATCTAACTGCTCATACGTGACTTGTAACCAATCGTGACTCAGAAGACTGAAAAAAGGAAAGTCTAACCTAACCTCAAGGAGAAAATCGCTCCTTGTTTTTGACACCCAGTCCATCTCCAATCAGCCTAATCTGCCGGTCTTTGGACTGTCGGAGGAAACCGGAGTACGCGGAGGAAACCCACCAAGTACGGGGAGAACATGCCAAATCCACACTCCCAGACCCAGAGGTTTGAATGGGATCCTCAACCCTGGAGGTGCGAGGCTTCAGTACAGCGCTAACACCGACGCCACCGTGTCACCTTTGACCCCTCAGTATACCAGTCTGGCTGCTTGTTTTGATTAAATGAACCAATAGTCTAGGAACCATTGGGGTCATGACCTTGCAGACTGGCACTGTTATTAAGCCAAGGGGACGCGGCACTAGAATTATTACACTGTAGGTGTCAGTATCAGAAATAAAGGCACCTGCTCCTCCTGAGATCATACCATAAAGCATCTTTTTTTACCTGGGAAGAGGCATGAAGTGTAGCCGAGTCCTCTGAACCAGTGTCGCTCAAATCCTAAAAAGTAAGAGGGTGAGTCAAAAATTACCCGCACTCTGGTTATATTAAACCGTCCGTTGGCCGCTCTGCTTTTATCAGCGCTTTCTGTTCGAGGCTCCCGTCTCCCCAGTCACGGCTGTGCAGGTGTGTGTATGTATACGTGTTGCATCAGTCCATCTGTAACTGCGGTGTCAACAAAAACCCGCTTGTGATTCGCACGAAAGAAAGCAGCATGCAGCGATTCAGAGTTTTTTTGTTTTGTTTTGTTTTTTGTGGTCGAGAAAAAGCTGAAAAGTCGACCATCAGCTACCTGGAAGATTCACCAACGCAACAGTTTTCTGGGATTCCCAAGAGCCAGAAGTATTGGAACATCATCAGTAAAAAGGTTCCTCAATCGACAGCGCTCGTTTCAGTGAGATGCTTTTTGAAGAGCTGAAGACTAAACTTCAGATTAAACCCAGAGGACTGATATCCGAGGGCGTCGCGATCTCACGTGACGAGGCACGTCTGCACACTTCTGCTCCACACTGTTGACACTTAACAGGTGTTAAAGCGTCCTCACTATAGTCCTGATCTCACGCCATCAGACTCAAAACATACAGGAAGACAGACAAAGGTTCATGAAAAGCGAGGAGATTATGGCAATAAACATATATCATTTAACATATCATGTATTTGTTTTTATTGTTTTTTTTCTTTAAGTTAATTTAAATGCATTGTACTGGCACGGTGGTGTAGTGATGGTTAGCACTGTCGCCTTGCACCTCCAGGGTCCGGGTTCGATTCCCAGCCAGGCTCAGTTCCCGTCTCTGTGTGCATGGGGTTTGCATGTTCCCCTTGTGCTTGGTGGGTTTCCTCCCACCGTCCAGAGACATGTAGGTTAGGCTAATTGCCATTCCCAAATTGGCCTCCTTTCTTTTCTTTAATTTCTTAAAATCAGCACGTATTGTACTAACGATGTACCCGCCGTTTCCTGCAGACTCGCCGCGCTCGTTCTGGTGGTACCACCTGCTGTGCTGGCTCCTGGCCGCAGTGGGAGCCGTGTGTATCCTCGTGGCTCATGAACACTACAGTGTGGACGTGGTGGTGGCGTACTACATCACTTCACGCCTCTTCTACTGGTACCACACCATGACCAACGTACAGGTACGCCAGTCACACCCAGCAGCGCTGACGTCTGTCATGTACACGTAATGTACATACAGACACTGTAGACTAATTGGTGATTGTTTGTTAGTTCCACTAGAGCGCAAGTGCTCTTTACAGACACAACACACTGTGGTTTAGAAACAAAGAAAGACTGCTGAATGACAAGACGTTAAAATGGCACCAAGCTTCTCCTGAAAGTGTTTCCATGACTTGGAGAACGCTCTCGTCCATTAGACAGATACGACTCTCTGAAGGCTGCTACAGTAAGTGCTCCCTCAGCACGGCAAGCCAAGACAAATCCCTACAAGCAGGCAGAAGAGAAACAACAACACAACCAAACAGAAAGGATCCTCATTGGGATCATGTGCTGCAGGCCGTAATAGATAAAAAGTGACCAGTTTGATCGGAGACGAGATTTAAATGCGCCGTCACTTCATGTAGTTGTGAATCTATTACGGCCAAACACAGTATCGATGCCGCTTTTATTATGTTATACATATAATACAGAACATGTGTGAAGAAGCTCCTTCTGATGTTTATGCAACATGAAAGTGACTGATCTCGCTTAATTAAACAATTTCAAGTTGTTCAATTCAGCTAATTAAGTAATCATTTACAATGCAAGTTATGCATATTACTTCATGAGTATTGATCGTGAAATTGGTGTAAGCGTCTAGAAGCATATGACCTGTAAGAATTGTTGTTTAAATTCAAGTATTCTATGGAAAATTAAGGAATTTAAAATCTGTAGTGTCTGTAATATCTTAACAATTTAGCGTTTTAGAATAATACACTTTTTCAGGTTTATGTCTTTTCATTTCAGATCTAAACCAAGTGTCATTCGAATGACAGTTAAGATCATTGAAAGATTTGAATTCATAAAAAGTTACGGACACTACAACATAAAAGGGCATGAAATTGTATTTAGCAAATGTGTTTGTTTGTATGTATCTGATAAAAATATCAATATTTATGCATGTTTACAAAAAACCGAAGCATGGATCAGGATATAATTATGAAAAAATGTAAATATTATGAAATGTTATATTCACTATTTGTCGGTGAGACACTTTTCAACACCAGTACCATGTTGTGGCCGATTAGTACATAGTATCTGAAAAAGCTCATGACAGATGAATGATGTCTCGTGTCACTGAGCCAAAATACCTCTAATATCTATATTGTTTACATCCCTCACTCCTGCTTCTGCTCAGACAAGCAGACAGATGCACACGTCATCACACACACACACACACACACACACACACACACACACGGGCAGAGTGCATGGGATGTGAGATTAAAGTGTGAGTGTGAAGAGACATGAATGACTAAGACAAACCCGGGTAGTGCGTCTCCTTCTTTGTACTGAAATGGAGACACTAGAAGTAGGAAAACATTATGTGCAATTTGCACCCATTAAAAAAAAAAAAATCCCAAATGAAATATTAAGCAGTAGAGAAAGTGCATGTCGTCACGTTAGCGTCCGGTCAGCTCGTCTCAACTGCACTTCCAACAAATCAAAAAAACACAATGAATTATAGATTATCTTTAAAAGATCAAATATTTCTAAAGTGGTTCCCAAATTCTTTTCTGTCTAATTTCTCCCTCTCTCTTCTCTTCATCCCTCTGTCCCGTCTCTCCGGATTCTTTCCCTCTATTTTTTCAGCACGCTTGTTTGTCACTCTGCTCCTCTCACTGCTTTTCTCCATTCTTCCTCTTCCTCATCGTCTCTCTGTTCTTCCCACCTCGTCCCTCTCACAACTCTCAGTCCTTCCTGTTCCTCCTGTCTCCCCCTCGATCATACCATCTTCATCTATTACATTAGAACATTATATCAAATAAGACATTAGAATATTGTGAAAAAGTTAAAGTTCTTTCATAATTTCATTTAAAAAGTGAGACTTTTTTGTTTCGTGGACTGCAGAAAATGAGAAAATTTAGAATGACTGAATCAGAGCGTGGGCGTGGCACGGATGTGACCAGGCTGTGGCGCTGCTGAGGCGTTACTGAAGACCAGGTTGCTCTGATAGCAGCCTTCAGCTCATCTGTATTGGTGGATCTTCAGGTGATTCTCATCTTCCTCTTGACCTCTTGGGGTTACGGTCAGATGAGCTGAACAGTAATTTTAGAGTCAGTATAACAGTATTGGTACTTTTGGCACTATGGGAAGGTGTTGGGTGTCCTGCTGGAAAAGGAAATCTGTCTCTCCATGAAGCTTGTCTGCTCTAAAATCTCCTGGTCGACGCTGCATTGACTTTGCACTTGATCAAACTCAGTGGACCAGCAGGAGACACGGAACCCCAAATCATCACCACAGACTGTGGAAACTTCAGACTGGACTCTGTTCCTCTCCGCTCTTCTTCTTCCAGACTCTGGGACCTTGAGTTCCAAATCAAATGCAAAATTTACTTGCATCCAAAAAGACAACTTTGGACCACTGAGGAACAGTCCAGTTCTTTTTCTCCTTCGCTCAGGTAAGGCTCTTCCGACATTGTGTCTGGTGCAGGAGTGGATCGATACTAGGAATGAAGCAGTTGTAGCCCATTTCCTGAAGATGTCTGTGCATGGTGGCTCTTGACTTCAGCCTCACTCTACTCCTTGTGAATCTCTCCCAAGGCCTTGAATCGACTTTGCTTGAAGATCTTCTTAAGGCTGCGACCACCCCTGTTGCGTGTGCACCTTTTCCCACCACACGTTTCCCTTCCAGTCACATTTCCATGAATATGATGCAGTACAGCACCTTCTGTGATTTATCTTCCTTGTGGAGGGATGTGTGTGTGTGTGTGTGTGTGTGTGTGTGTGTGTGCTGAACTAAACCGAGAGACACAGAGTATTTATACTGTATGAACAGTAATTTATGTGAACTAGAATTGAAATATTCTAATATTTTGAGATACTGGATTTTTTCTTTCCATGAGTTGTAAACCGTAATCATAGAAATTAAAACAAACAAAAATATTTCACTTTCCATTAAATTAATCTAGACTATATGAGAGATTCAACTTTTTAAATTAAATTACAAAAACAAATCACCTTTTTCAAAATATTCTAATTTTTTGAGACATATCCATCCTTCTTTCACGCTCTGTCTTTGTTTCCTCATCACATTAGTGATAAGACTGTAGTTATAAGACTACGCAACATTACCAGAAATGGCAGTTTATTTGGTTCTAGCTCTTTAAATGGGTTCTCCTTGGGAACTTTTCTGAAGTTACTAGCAGCGTTTCTCCAGAGTTCTCCAGTGAAACATGTCCTGCATGTGCTCCTTCTCCAGGCTCTAAGGTGTTCGCCCAACAACTACCTCACTCACACCTGGTGGAACCCCATCTTCAACTTCCTGGAGCGTAACGTGCAGACGCAGGTGCCTTGTTCGTTCTGCTGGCCGCTGACGTGGCCTCCGTCCTGCCTGAAGAACCCGTGTAAAAAATACTCCATGGTGCAGAGCGTCCGAGAGGAGTGATGTCACCTCCATACTGTTACGTGTCTTTGCAATCGCTGGAATAGGGTATTTCCTTTATTTATAACCACCTGACGTCCTGCGTATCATTAATACCAAAGACTTTATGGAGGGTTTGTGAGAACGTTCATGGCTCAGGTTTAATTGTTTTTAAAAATAAAGAATAAGCCATTTGGAAACCATGCACAATTCAGAAACTTATTTTACCTGATTTTGAAGCATTTCTTGAAAATATTACTTGATATTGATGTATTTCTTCCCTAAATAAATTAATATGCAACAAATTATATGAATAATATCCTATAAATAATATTTGATAACAGCCACTGGTATTGACCTTGACTTTTTTTTACTCAGTGACGTGGTCACGACTGTGCCTTTTTAAGCATGTATTGTTAAATTTTATTACTTGTTTTTTTTTTTTTTTCGTTTTTAACCTATGTTTTTAAACCAAAGGTAGCATTAAAGATTTGGCATATTGCACTGTGTTTTGTATTTATTGTTACAAACAAGAGCTAACAACAACAACAACAACAACAATAATAATAATAAGGACTAAATCACTCCATATTTAATTCATCTGGATTTGAAAAGAATAAACACACAGCTAATTTATGCAAACGAGATTTGCAATGTACTGTATAATGTTCAAAATATTTTTGTTGAGGTTATAGCATATAATATAATAAACAGTAAAGGTGCAGTTGTTCAAAATGCAACAATAAGAAAATCAGCTAAAGAGAAATACACAAATCACACGCAGCCGCATGAATCGATGGCCACGGTTACAGCGTAAGTGCAAATGCTAAAATGTATTTATTAAACATATATATAATAATACGAACAAAACAACAACAGGATCAGTAACATGAACAGAAAATATTTCAAACAGATACAAGACAAAGACTGGAACAACATTCATTCATTCATCATCTATACCACTTTATCATGTGTACAGGGTAGTGGGGTGCGGAGACAATCCCCTGGACAGGGTGCCAATCCATCGCAGGGCACACACACACACACACACACACACACACACACACACACACACACACACACACACACACACACATTACAGGCTATTTGGGAACACTATTTATCCTAATCTGCAAGTGTTTTGACTGTGGGAGGAAACCGGAGTACCTGGAGGAAACCCACATGGAAACTCCATGCACATTGAACCGGGACCCTGAAGACCCTGGCGACAGAGCTCATTACTATCCTACTGTGCCGCCTGTGGGAAAATACTGGGGCTTAAATAAGAATACCAAACGTATCAAACACCAAGGAGTCCACAGGGCGCAGAGTAAAATAAAACAAGTTGTTTGTATCTGGGCGTGTAAATGATTTTATGATCAGACATGGAAGGCGGAAGTGTGCACATTGACATTTGTTACTATTTCCATGAGCACCTGTAATGATGTGGTCAGTCAATGAGAGATAATAATAATAATAATAATAATATTTAAAAAAAAACTGTTCCTGCCTTACAGTTGTACAAATATGTGTATTTTCTTTCACTGACCGAGCTCATCATTACAGGCTCTTGAAAAAAGTATATGGAAAAAGTTGTTAAAACTTTTCTATTTCTGAATTCCTGATCGAGTTACAGGGTGATCACATGCGGTAGGCATGCTTTATCAAATTTACAAAGTGAAGGGGAAACTTTGGGGCGGTTTATGCAGTTTCCATAGTTTATGCAGGAATCAATTCAAATTGTTATTTATTAATTGGTATCAATTTACTCTAATTACAGCATGCGATCCTGAGGCGAGTTCTTAAGGCGAAATTTAGGTTTACGAAACCTCTAGGAAATGATGTAATTGCAGATCATTTAAAGCGTTCAGAAAAGACATGTAAATGCTTTTATAAAGCTGCTGATGTTAGGAACCTCCACTAGAGGTCACTGTTCATGTCTGTCTGTCTTTGTGTAGTTCCTGTTGGTTGACTCAGTTTCCCAGAAGGCACCTCAGTCAGGTGATGAGGCTCACCTGAACTGAGGTGGCTCATTAAAACCTTCTATAAATAGCAGTTTGTTCTGGGAAACTGGGTCGAGCATTGTTTGTGTCTGATTGTTTGTGATTGTCTGTTGGTGTCTGTTTGGATTACCATCATGTGGGCATTCATTTGTTACTTTAAGTTTATATTTGGTTTTTGTTTTGTAACCTTTTGTTTTCAGAGGGCTCTAGTTTTGTTTCCTTGATGTTCCTTGTGTCTGTGGATTCATGGAGCTGCTTTGTTCACTGTGTAGTTAGGCTGTGTCTCCTCCTGTGTCCTGTGTAAGTACTGTTTTGCCTTCTGGTCTTTTCCCTTGTATGTGTAGCCACATGAGTGTTTAGCCATTAGCAGGGTTAGCCGCTAGTAGGTCTTGACGGCTAGTAGGGTTAGCCCCTAATAGGGTTAGCCTCAGTAGGCTAATCTCTAGTGGGAGTGACTGCTAGTGGTTCTGGTCACTAGTAGGTTGGCCGCTAGTTTGGTATAGCCTCATGTGTGCCCTGCCTTTTGTCTTCGGTCCCTAGGTCAGTACTACACATTAACACTAACCCGGTTAGGTGGAGCCTCAGTGTCCCCAGTACAACATGTAGCTACTAACCTCATAGCAGCTAGTCCCAGTTCCTGTGATCCTGTCTGTGCCTTTAGCCCTGTCTCCTGTCTAGCTCTGTCTCCTGTCTAGCTCTGTCTCCTGTCTAGCCCTGTCTCCTGTCTAGCCCTGTCTCCTGTCTAGCCCTGTCTCCTGTCTAGCCCTGTCTCCTGTCTGGCCCTGTCTCCTGTCTAGCCCTGTCTCCTGTCTAGCCCTGTCTCCTGTCTAGCCCTGTCTCCTGTCTAGCCCTGTCTCCTGTCTAGCCCTGTCTCCTGTCCAGCCCTGTCTCCTGTCTAGCCCTGTCTCCTGTCTAGCCCTGTCTCCTGTCTAGCCCTGTCTCCTGTCTAGCCCTGTCTCCTGTCTAGCCCTGTCTCCTGTCTAGCCCTGTCTCCTGTCTAGCCCTGTCTCCTGTCTAGCCTCTGTGCCTCCAGTCTCCAGTCCCTGTCTTTAGTTCCCCTCTGTGTCTTAGTTAGCTCCAGCTCCATGTTTCCTCATCCATAGTCCCTGTGTCAGCTCCTGGTTCCCTGTCTCAGCTCCTAGTTCCCATGTCAGCTCTTGGTCCCCTGAGTTTAGATCCCTTTCAGTTCCTGTGTTTCTCCTGAGCCCTAGTTTTAGTTTGAGTTTGTTGTTTTAGTTCCTTTGTTCTGTTTTTGAGCTGTTTGTTTGTTTAAAATAAAGACTCTTTCTGTTACACCCCTCTGCGTACATGCCTACCTTCATGCCCACGGCAACACCATCAGCCGGTCTAGCACTACCACCAGCCAGACCCATGACAGCTGATCATTTCTTGATATGCTGTCTTGATATTGCTTCCCTGTTTTTACTCTCGCGAGACTTTCTTTAAATCACGAGGGGAATCCCGGTGATGCAATCAACTGACCGTGTTTAAAAGGAAGGCGCGAGGCCAACGCTCCATATGCAGACAACCTGTCACCATTAAGACTGTGAATCCTTTTGTCTCGTTGCTTTGTTTTCTTTAAATTGGATTATTCACTCATTGGTGTCACAGAACAGCGTTTTTTTTTCATCATTGTACTAGCAGATTGACTCATAAAGCAGGTAAGGCCTGTACAATACTCCCACAAACACACACACAACTACCCAGGACTTTTGGGGGGGTCTTTAACATGCTCAAAAACTCATTAACCCGGTTAGAGCGCACATTTAGATCGCCTTGAGCTGAGCAATTTTTTCGCTGCATGTCATTGGGTCTAATCCACATGAAGCCAGTTATTTGAGCTGTTTGCAAAATGCACCCAATGAAATTTAATATACTCCTCCTAGGGGATTTTATCCGATCAACATCAAAAGCTGCTATGATCAATTTCATTAGACTCAAACTTTCACTTTGGTCCTTTTGGTGTTTCCCCTTTAAATGCACGTGCCCACTGTGTCCGCTGTCTTTCTTTTGCCACCAGGTGGTAATGGCGCAGGTGCTTGGCCCCGCTCATCTATATCCATCTCATATTGTTTGCACAATGCACCCAATGGAATTCGAAATACTCCTTTTTGGGAATTTATACGATCACCACCAAACCAGGCCCATATGATCTCAAGACATTGAGGATGCAAAATTGCAAAGGGATTTTTGATCTATTAAACAGCTCAGCAGTGGCAAACAAAAGGGTACGACCAAACCTCATCTTTCTGTTTCGAGAACAACACTGATAACATGGATACCCATGTGGCCGGGCCCGGAGCATTTGCTTATTTTCATGACTGTGTGATGCTCAAGCAACTCGCTACAAATTTTCTAAATGTATCAGCTCTTTGACCCGACATGGTTTTGGTCGGACTCCTGCTAAACTAAATCCACTACATGAAGCCAACCACTGTGCTCTTTTCATTTAATTTCTTTAATAAGGCTTAATGTCACAATTTAAATATAAAATAATAACTGACAAGGCAATATAGCTTAGAGAGTCAGTGTCCATTTTGGAATTGTTGTGATCAGTTTCAATAGACCCAAACTCTCAATTTTGTCCTTTTGGTATTTCCCCTATTAATGCACGTGCCCACTGTGTCCACTGTCTTCCTGGTGCTCTTGGGTGGCGATGGCGCAGGTGCTTGGGCCCAATCATCACTGCTTGCAACTATATTGATTCAAATCGGAATTGTGGAGTCTCATAAAAGGAGGAGACATGACATGAGATTTCTACTGGGTCTGTGTGCAAAGCGCACCATTAACCTGAAGAGATGACAATAGGTTTCTTTTATAGTTTCTTTTTTCCAGAGCAAAAAAATTGCTAATATTCATTTCACCATTCTGAAGCCACGAGACTTAATGAAAGCACCTTTTGTCAATTCCAAATATCTTTAAACAAAGTGCAGTGTGTAGACTAGTTAATTCTGTCTCTGTCCTCAGGTGTAAAATGGTCTAAACTTTATTCAGTAAGTTACCTTCCTTCCATTTCTTGGTGTATTTTAATTCTTTAGATCATTTTATAGTTTAGTTTCTAACCCGACACTTAAAAATTTCCCATTTGGTTTTCATAACATTTTGTCTCGTTCACAAACCGTTCTTTGGTCATTTCCTGTACATTAATATTAAGAGTTGCATTTTCAAAAAAGCAGATTGTTCAATTTTTAATATCCCCTTCCACCTCTAGACCCCTGACTTTATGATCAGATAAAGGTGCATAGATGTGATATATGACAAATTGTAGAGCCATAGAAGAAATAAAAAATAAATCTCAATTGTCCTTGATTGTGCTAAATTCATTCCGGACAGAAGTTACATAATGCTTATGTATAAGAACTATAGTATTTTGATTGTAAAATTTTGATCTTACTAGTAAAATCTATAACTAATGGGTAAGAATTTAAGCCATACACTTTGTTCATAATGAAAACAGAAGTGACAAATTTAACCAGCAGAATTAGCCACGGCGTCTGATGTTAGATGTTATAGATGTTTACAAAAGTAAAGAACATCCAGTAGATTGATTGGACCCATGAATAAATAAATAAATTAAAAACTGCTTTCCTCCTGATAATGTCTCAGATACCTTGAACATTTAAAGATGCAATACTTAAGAAGACAAAAGAAGACATTAAAAAGTAAAAGACAGAAAAATAAGCAAAAAGTCAACTGTGATATATATAAAGAACAAAAAGGTCATTAATATTATACTCACAAGAGGTCGTGGCTAAATGTCCAGCAAAACCAACACTGGAATCCTCTATATATTGATCTACACAGAAAAGAATAGAACTATAATCCAACACCACACAAGGGGAAACATCTTCTATCGATGCTCTCACGGTCAATCTTCTTTCCTATAGATGATGAAGGAGGTACCGTACCATGGTGCCTCATGATGTCTCTCTCTCCCTCTCTTTTTTGAGCAGAGCTTCAGTAAGGCCAAGATTAATGTCATGAATAGATCCGTCCGTCCTGCGCTGGTCCAGGTGATGTGCATGTCAACAACAAGTTTCAGCTTGTCCCCGAGATTTGGGGACCACTTTCCCCAAAATACTGATGACGCCCTGTCGCGTCTCCTCCCTGTTCTCCTCCCTTAAGCCGTCTGTATCTCTGCATGTCCACTTTTTTCGCAACAATGAGGAAGTCTCTCCACTCTCCACTTGCTCTGTAATGTTTAACTTTAATGACGAATCTGTGATTATGTGTTTGTTACAGACCCACAGCAGCCATGATGTGTCTCTGTACAGCACTGATCTTAATGCTGGGTGAGGACACCGCTGTGTGTGTGTGTGTGTGTGTGGTAATGGGAGTGTGTTAACGTCTCCAGTCTCATCACACTCTTTCTCTCAGCTCTGTATCAGGTGGACTCCTCAGACAGACTGAAGGTGTTTGGGAATCTGACCAGGACATCGTCCCTCCCCTGTCCTCAGCCGTGCGCTGGTCTACTCACCTGGACCACGTTTCAGAAGCAGGACGACGTCCTGGTCAGGTGTACCAGAGTCTCGTGCTGGAGTAAAGACGGGTTTAGTCTTCCTCTCGATCAGTTCCTCAGAGGAGACTCCACCCTGGGCGTGCTGAGAGCCGATTACAGCCTGCGAGGTCTCTATATGGCCAAGTGTGACTCTGAGACAGTGTGTGAGGTTGTCTTTACTCTGTCCCGTGAGTACTCACACTATTGTTTTTCTAAAATACTAAAAAACAACACAGAAGGGGGCCTCCGAGTGGTAAAGTGCTCGCCCCATCATCCGGAGATCGCGAGTTCGATTCCCGGGTGACGCTGTAACCTCTCGCAGCTGATTGGCCGAGCTCCCTCAGAGGGGAGGGATGAGAGGTACTTAGCGCTCCCACATTAATCACGGCTCTGCAGCCAGTCAGGGGCGTCTGTGAGCTCACGCAAGCGGAAGGAGCGGATAGCGCTGACCTCCGAGTGTGTGACTCCGCCCCCAATGGTGCACGCAGTTCGAAAAGATGCGGTCGGCTGGCGTCACGTGGTTTCGGAGGAAACACGTGATAGTCTTCGGCCCTCCCGACTGAGTGGTAGTAGTAGCCTTAATGTGGAGCCCCCTAGTGACGGGGAGGAATTGGACACGACTAAATTAGGGAGAAAATTTGGGGAAAATAAAAAAAACAACAACACAGAAATACATAAAAAATATATAAATCAATATAGAATTAGCGGCGGTACGGTGGTGTAGTGGTTAAGCACTGTCACCTTGCACCGCCAGGGTCCGGGTTCGGTCCCCGGCCAGGCTCGATTCCCGTCTCTGTGTGCATAGAGTTTGCATGTTCTCCCCGTGCTAGGTGGGTTTCCTCCCACAGTCCAAAGACATGAAGGTCAGGCTAATTGGCGTTCCCAAATTGCCCGTAGTGTGTGAATGAATGAGTGAGTGTGTGTATGTGTGTGTGTCTGTGCCCTGTGATGGATTGGCACCCTGTCCAGGGTGTACCCTGCCATGTACCCTAAGTCTCCTGGGATAGGCTCCGCCCCCCGTGACTCTGAATACAGGATTAAGCGGTATAGATGATGAGTGAGTGAATATAGAATTATCTACAGTATATACATACAATAAAGATTCTATGATTGCAAGAGCGAGTTGGTCAGAGTTGGTATCTTCACATTTCATATATTGCAGTCTCAGAAATATTTCTGTCTGTCTGTCCAGTCAGATTTTGTCACATTGTCACTGAATGCAACCTAACAGTCCTTCAGTATTTGCCTGAAGTTTAATCTGCACAAAATATCGAGTAGAAGTGAAGATCTGAATTTAGCACTTTTCCCTGGAGATGGGGGTGGCTATACACGGTGGAGAGTCCTCTGACAGCGGGATCTACACAGTACAAGACCTGGTGAATGACGAGACTCTGGCCATCATACACGTCGACGTGAAAGGTGCGAGGGGCTTAAGAGTTATTATATATGTATGAAGTTACAGTACACTGGACTCGGTTCTGTAGAGCACACAGAGTTAATAAAGCAGCACGTGAGTCAGAGTTACATCACAACATCACTCTGTAAGACCCACAGCACTTCTCCATCAGTGTCACAGGCTGATCCTCTTTGGATTGGGGTTTTACCTCCTCATACTTTAATATGAAGAAATAAATGACAGAAATGTCTGTAATAAATAGACCACGTAAACATGGTTTATATCCTGAATCTGGTGGAAGTGTTACAGAGTGATGCTGTTGTGATGTTTTTAGGGTCTAAAGCAGAAGATCAGGGTTCTGGAGCCGCACCCGTGTCCCAGCATCACAATGTCAGACGCAGAAGTGTTCAGTCTGGTACGTCCGAGTGTATGAGTGTTAATGACATTTTTATTCCGACACAGAGCTCGTAACTAACACACACAGAGCTGCTGGGGCTCAGAGATAAACCCACTCAGACTGGAGGTAATGTGTGTAAAACTCATGTGTAGTGTGTGTGTGTGTGTGTGTGTGTGTGTGTTTGCAGAGGAGAAGCAGTGTCCTGACATTGTACAGGAGAGATCCATGATACCGTGGATGATTGCACTGATAGCGGTGATTCTGCTCATCCTATCAGCCTTAATGAACATTTATCAGTGGAAGAAAAAACCAGGAGCTTCACAAATGATCTCCACACAGCAGAAACCAGCAGGTGGAGTAAAAGGACAAAACCAGCCATGATTTAGGAGATGTTGAGGTCTCAGTACTCACATTCCTCTCACTGACCAGCAGCTCTGAGAAACCAGCACAGACGACTTCTGCTTAGCCGAGCCCCCTTATAAAGATACACTTACAGATATTTTACACGAAACATTCCCATAAACTCTCTCAATTCGCATCAGCAGGAACCTAAACACTCTTTTGGGTATAAAGATGGCATTGTGTGTGTGTGTGTGTGTGTGTGTGTGTGTGTGTGTGTCAGAGCATGTAGCCCTCAATACTCACAGCATATACAGACATTTGTTTAATTACTACATTTTACTGTATATAGCTCATGTGTGTGTGTGTGTGTGTGTGTGTGTGTGTGTATGAATTTAATTTTATTTCATTTTCACCAGCTTGCACATGACTGAGTAAAAAATAAAAAAATTAATTCTGTCACATAATAATAATAATGGTAGTTGTGTAGAAAGGTTACGTGCCCACCATGTTGGAGGCGGAGACATTTTATGGGCAGAGCTGCTTACAATGAACACACACACACACACACACACACACACACACACACACACACACCTCCATCCCCTTCCTGGATGAATATGGGGTGCACATAAAAATTAATATAATGATCATATATACATAAATATAATGAATATAGAGGACATAATAAGCTCAGAGTCTCCACAAGTCACTAAAGTGATGATGATTATTTTAGTATCAGTCATACTCTGCTTAGATATTGCACAGAGAGGGAGTTAATTTCTGTTATTTCTCTTCATCTTAGCTTAATTAAAAATATTTTCAGCGGCAGAAAAAATTGTTTGATTCAGTCTGTATTTGGGGGCGTCTTTGCTTTGAAGATCTCCTCCATTGTGTAATGTGGGCCAATCCGTGGCAGAGGGGAAGTTTAGCACATGACACCGGAATCAAACCCGCGAGCGACAGCGCTAACCACTAAACTACCGTGCCACAGATTAATAATCCAGTGTCAAGTAAATATACAGTATTAGTCACAAAGAGGAGATCAGAGGAGACACAAGAGAGAATCAATTATTAATAAAACAAAGGTCTCTGTTACATTTCCAGTGAGCGCTCAGTCAGATTATTCTCCACTCTATGTCTCTGAACATCACCTCTAACTGCATAAACCCATCAAATCATTATATTATCAGGTTATATTACATTAATAAGATCTCTGAAAATCTAATATGTGACCGAGTTGGACATATCGAAATAAATGCCTGAAAAAAAAAACAGTTAGTTTTGCCTTAAATTTATTTCATAAATAGAAATTAGGATTTGACTCACAATTTATATTTTAAACATGACATTCTCGAACTTTAACCACAGCCTGTGTGTGTAGATTCAATGATTCTCATGAGTTTTCATGAAAATGAAACTTTTTCACTCCCCACATCAAACCGACTTCATTCTCAAGTTCACTCATATTTTACTCATTTAGAGCTCACAGTGAAAAATATGAAAAATCCTTTCAGTTATGATTCGCAAAATGTGACTCCAAAATTGACTTTCAAATGATTTATTACATACGTTTATTGCTAAATGATTTATTATACAGGTTATATATTTATTATACATAATTGGTTCCAGAAGTGTGCATGTATATCAAAACACTCGTATATCAAGGAGAATTTCCCCCATAGGAAATAATGGAAACTCAGATTATTCGTTCCACGACCCAAAAGAATAATACATAACAATAATTAATATAAAATATAAAGTAAAACTAAAACAAATTAACCTGCACTTTACCTTTGAAAAGAATCGCGACAGAGCAGTGTTTCCATTAGAGACTGTGTGCGTGTGTGTGTGTGTGTGTGTGTGTGTGTGTGTGTGTGTGTGTGTGTGTGAAGACGAGAACAGGAGGGAAGGGGCAAGCTCTCTAATGACACTTGGACAGGTGATCTAAAATCTTGCTTCTAGCTGCATGTGGTCCTTATCAGGATTAAGCAGAAGGAAGTTAATTAGCATCCAGTCTCTTATATCCTTTACGCATTGCTCAACGTTAGCAAGTTGGTTTCTCTCATCTGGTTTTGCTGAGACATATAACTGTGTGTTATATAAATCCTGACTGATACAGTTCTCAGAGGGCTGAGGCACTGAGTTACTGATCGGAAGATCGGCGGTTCGATTCCCAGCTCAACCTGGTTGCCATTGTTGGGCCCTTGAGTGCGGCCCTTAACCCTACATGCTCCAGGGGCGCTGTACCATGGCTGACCCTGCGCTCTGACCCCAGTTACACTGGAATATGCGAAGAAGGAATTTCACTGTGCTGTAATGTATATGTGACAATATAAAGGCTTTACTTTACTTTACTTATTTCTATGTAGTTATGAGCATACCGTAGCTGCTCCGCTACTATCTTTTCCAGAATCTTAGAGATAAAGCTTTTGCTTTAAAGGACGACTTTTACACACACAAACACAAAATAAACAAAGTTTTTAACGCACACATGCGTGGTCACAGTGTTATAGTAAACAGTACATGCACGGATGTTGATTATACCAGTGAGAGACGAGCACTAAAGACCCAGCAGGGGAGACGATTACCCACAATTCCACAGCGCAAGAGAAAGAAAAAACATTGACTCAGTGATCACGTGACACTCGGCGTCAAAACAAGAAGCGCATGCATGATACAGGATACCCGATGATACCCTGTAAACCAAGACTGTAAACCAAGACTGTAAACCAAGATTTTTTTCAAGTAAAAATTTATTAAAAATCTTTGCTCGTCTTGCGGACGCTCGCAAACCGTGTTACTAGCAATCCGAGGTTCCACTGTACTAGTGGAAATATTGTAGTGAATATATAGTATAATAGTGGAATAGTAAGGCATGCACCTAATCAACCCGCGCGCTCACTGTATACAGTGGTTGAGTTTTGAGACTTTGGAGGCGGTAAAGCATCGCTGTTTCTTTATAATCCTCCAGGCAGTTCTCTCTGAGCTATTAAAACATTTTCATCCCATGTGGTAGGATTGAGAAAGTTTGTTTAGAAATAATCATTATAGTGGATGATGTAACAGAGAGACGCGAGGCTCAGTAACAATGTAGCTTTGAGTTTAATTTAATCTGAAGTTAAATGTTAAACTCTTGTATTTGACGTTAGTCTGTAGTGTTTGAACGCTGTGCGTGGTTTTCAAGTGAGAAAACGAATGTTATAAGGAACTATTAAAGATTAATTCAGAATGTACAAGTACACAATAAATAAGAAGAATATGCATAAAAAATGACAAGTGATGCTGTTACTGTCGTGAGCTTGCACAATTATCTAAAATATAAGAACCTTTTTTGAAAATGATACTTTTGGCCTCCGAGTGGTTAAAGCACTCGCCCTATCATCTGGAGATCGCGAGTTCGAATCCCGGGTGATGCTGTAACCTCTCGCAGCCGGAGGTCTAGAGAGAGCCGATTGGCCGAGCTCTCTCAGAGGGGAGGGATGAGAGGTACATAGTGCTCCGACATTAACCACGACTCTACAGCCAGTCAGGGGCGTCTGTGAGCTCGCGCAACGAAGGGTCCTCCGAGTGTGTGACTCCGCCCCCAACGGTGCGCGAGCGAGCAGTTCGAAAAGATGCGGTCGGCTGGCGTCACGTGGTTCGGAGGAAACACAAATTCAAATTCAAATTTTATTTGTCACATACACAGTCATACACAGTACGATATGCAGTGAAATGCTTATACGACCGCTCCGTGACCTTAAATATTTTTTTTTTTACAAAAGGAACCTATAAAACAGATTCCATCAAAGTTACAATATATAAGTGGGATGTGATGTAATATATTACGACTATAGTCTGTGAAAAAGTATTTTAATGAGATGAGGGGGGTGTGAAAAAGAAGTCCTTGAAGTGTGCAAAATGTGCATATGTGCATATATGTGCAATGTGCATTGACATAATTGTCCGTTCTGTGTGTGCAAGAAAATGCAGAGGTGTTTAGTCCAGTGTGTTGGTTTGATTGAGAGACCGTATCGCCTGCGGGAAGAAGCTCCTTCTCAGTCTCTCTGTATTGGCCTTGAGGGAGCGGAAGCGCTTCCCAGACCGCAACAGAAAGAACAGTCCATTGCTGGGGTGGCTGAGGTCCTTCATGATCTTCCTGGCCTTGGTCCAGCACCGCTTGCTGTAGACAGAGTGCAGGTCAGGGAGCTCAGTTCGGATGATGCGCTCAGCTGATCGCACCACCCTCTGTAAGGCTCGTCTGTCCTGCATGGTGCTGTTCCCGAACCAGGATGCGATGTTTCCCGTCAGGATGCTCTCTATGGTGCAGGAGTAAAAGTTCCTGAGCACCTTGGAGGGCAGTCTAAAGTCTCTCAGGCGTCTGAGGTGGTAGAGACGCTGTCGGGCCTTTTTCACCACGGTGTTGATGTGACAGGACCATGATAGGTCCTGCGTGATGTGAACACCGAGGTACTTGAAGCAGTCCACTCTGTCCACTGGGCTCTCGTTGATGACGGGGGTCTGGTAGTTCCTCTCCTGCTTAGTGCTGAAGTCCACTATCAGCTCCTTTGTCTTACTGACATTTAGAAGAAGGTTGTTCCTCTGGCACCAGTTCTCCAGATTTCCAATCTCCTTCAGGTAGGCCGTCTCGTCGTTGTCAGAGATCAGGCCCACCACGACGCGTGATAGTCTTCGGTCCTCCCGGCTGAGTGGTAGTAGTAGCCTTAATGTGGCGCCCCCTAGTGACGGGGAGGAATTGGACACGACTAAATTAGGGAGAAAAATCGGGGAAAAATCCCCCTGCAAAAAAAAAAAAAAGAAAAAGATACTTTTAGTATGCTAATTAGGCCCAACCTGCCTTCCATGGTACTGAGATCATGTGACCTGAGATTGTAATTTTCTTTAAAACAATCTTCATGGCAGACACGCATAAAAGACACAGGATCAGCCTTGTCTGTGTTCCCTTATTTCATTGTTTGTACAACACGTTGTATTTGCTATAGTTTAAAATTCATTTCATTTTTACATTATACATTTTTATTTCATACATTATATTTATACATTTTGAGAACACTGTATGGTCTGTATCAATCTTTAATTACTTGCCGTAGTGAAGCTGTTTAATAAATTTAAATAAAGTTGGTGTAATAGAAACACCAACTTTGGGGACAACATAATGTGGGTTACAGACTCAACTCCTCTTTGTTGAGGATTTACGACCAAAATCTGAGGTTAATAATGTGGGTTTAGTTACACAAAATACAACTTAGATTTCAACCTAAGAAAGACATTAAACAATAAAATAGCTGCTGATCTTTCTGGAGCTCACTCGCTCATGTTGGTTTAGTAGCACAGTCGACGGATATGAGCGTTTCGAGCTCTACTTTTTATATGCTGTGTTAGAGTTAGCCAAGTTTCCATTTTATAAAACCGCAAAGTTACTCCATACAATGCTTCTTTCTTTGCCATCTCTCACTCTCAACTCACTGCAGCAGTGCTGAGTCACCATGAAAACACAGCAGATCAGGAGAAGGTGAGGGAGGCCTGCGTTTGATGAACATACAGGTGAGAAACATAAACTAAAGTATTGCTTCAATTAAAGTCATTTATTTTTTATTTACACAACTGTACACAGTATGACACACAGTGAAATGTTTACACGACTGTTTGTCACTTTAAAAAGGAAGTAAGGAGGCAAAATACTAATAGGAAAGAATAAAAAAAATAAATAAAATCTACAATAAAGTAGAAAGTAGAAATATGTAATGAAAGAATAAAGTTACGTTAAAACCGAGCACACCATTGTTTTTCTTGTGAAATTCCCAATAAGTTTGATGTGTCACATGACCCTCTTCCTATTGAAAAAAACAAAAGTTGGATCCAAGATGGCCGACTTCCAAATGGCCACCATGGTCACCACCCATCTTGAAAAGTTTGCCCCCTCACATATACTAATGTGCCACAAACAGGACGTTAATGTCACCAACCGTTCCCATTTTATTAAGGTGGATCCATAGAAATGGCCCAGCCTGTGTATATATATAAATGCAAGAATGTAAAAAAGTAAGAACTGTATAAATAAACTGTATTAAGTATGTGTGATGTGCAGGCAGCAGCAGTACGGTGTGGAGTGTGAACTGAAATGATGAGCGACAGAGATATTGTCCATCATTAAAGTACAGTAGTGGAATAGTAGTCGTCTTTTGTATGCAATCATGATAGTATCGATATCAATACCAACACTGCCATCGATACAGTCAATATTTGGATTGATCTGCTCATCCAGATCTGCTCATCCAATATACACGTAATCCAGTTTAAATTAACACACAAATCATTTAAATACATTATTAATACAAATTCTATATGTTAATGAGCAAACTATGGGGTAAGGTAGCTGTCAACAAAGACGTGTGTGTACTAATTTACATTCGTACATGGTACGTAAACATCTCACATTGTGTTGTAATATCATTTTCTTGCTACTGTATATTACGAAACGCTTCTGCAGATCAAGGCATTATAAAATGCCTAAATGGACTAAACACCTCTGCATTTTCTTGCACACACAGAACGGACAATTATGTCAATGCACATTGCACATATATGCACATATGCACATTTGCACACTTCAAGGACTTCTTTTCACACCCCCCCTCATCTCATTAAAATACTACCTCAAATTTTTCACAGACTCTAGTTGTAATATATTCCATTACATTATACTTCAGATTTTATATATATATATATATTTTTTTTTTTGTAACTTTGATGGAATCTGTTTTATAGGTTCCATTTGTAAAAATATTTAAGGTCACGGAGCGGTCGTATAAGCATTTCACTGCATAACGTACTGTGTATGACTGTGTATGTGACAAATAAAATTAGAATTTGAATTTGAAAATGCCGTCCACAGTTGTTTTGTGCGTTTTGTTCGTCTTCACGTGTGGGCTAGTTATCCTCATTATTGCCTCGACTCTAGTGTGTGAGCGAGGCAGGGGACAGACTGGGAGGTAGGGATGGTGAGATGAAGTCTGATTCAGGTGTCCAGGCCTTCCAGCCGAAGGTTTCACAAGAAGGTTAATTTCATGAAGCTTCATTTAAGAGCCCGTTGTACTGCCATCTAGTGGACAAATGTTGTGTAACTAACAGATGCTCACATTGCAAAGCAGCACAGCTACAGAATCACGGACACGTGAATAGCTGCAAGTAATATAGCGTTCATTATTGACAACTGTATAGTTATTTATACATGTACATACACACACACACACACACACACACACACACGCACACACACACACACACACACACTATAATGTGTGTAATAAATGAGTTTAGACCGTTTCTCCTTTTAAAAATAGTTTTAACTGACATTTATTTTAAATTCTGTTTTACTGCAACTGCAATCGCGTTAGTTTAGTTTACACTTTACAAAAGTATCATCTCTGAACGTTTAAATGAAAAATAAGTAAAGAACAAAATACACATCTACCCTCTAAAAATAGAGACTAAACTCTGACTAAATTCTAACAATTGATTAAAATAACTATCTTATTTGGAGAAATCAATTAAAAACGCTTCCCAAATAGGGGAGGTCTCTCTCAGGGTACGCCTGTCCCGCTCACTCGGGGTGCACAGTGTCCTGACTCTAGTACTGAGACTCCACGTGGACGAGCCTTTGGTCAGACCAGTTGACGCGCCAAATGGATCAGTCACGTGACTCTGGCAAAGACAACGCTTAGTTTGTCATTGTCACGTGACAGTCAGGGAAACGACACATGCCTCGAAACCAGGCTTCATTTGGAAACGCCCCCCTCTGCTCGACATACTGGAGCTCCAGTGTCAGACGGAACATCACTACTGAAGCTCTCTCACTCAGGAGTTACTACGAGCTGTAAGCTGTATCAGTGTGTGTGTGTGTGTGTGTGTGTGTGTGCATGCACATGTTATGTTGTGGCGTGTAGCCTGTTCCCAAAGTATTATATTATAAAATATTATTATTATTATTATTATTATTATTATTATTATTATTTCAGGTTGAAGGCCACATCCATGTCTGTCTGTTTCTATTAATAACAAAAGACATTTACAATGTTGGAAGAATAAAAGGATAATAAGAGTACACAAGATTCAGGTGTACAAAAAAATTTATTATACAATTGACTATCCACAGTTATCAGGACAGAAATTAAATAGAAGATATACAGTCTAAACAGACTTAATAAAAAATATGTAAATAAATAATTAAATAAAGAGTAAGCCAACAAACAAACAAATAGTAGAAGAAAAAAAAACATCTCAACTGCAGGGAAAAAAACAACAGTGTTTCACTGATTAAATCTGATTGTCGAGACAAAAACAGAGAGGATTTGTGGTTTGCAATTAGAATGAACATTTCAAGAGGTTTAAAAGGCACCGAATTCGCCAATAAATAAATTAAAATAAATATAACCACAAGCGCTGATTGCTGTGATGTAATCTGACACATAACTGTTAATAACCTGCTCTCCGTTATCACCCAGATGAGGACGGGTTCCCTGTTGCGTCCGGTTCCTCTCAAGGTTTCTTCCCGTCACCATCTCAGGGTAGAGATCGAGTTTTTCCTTGCCACCGTCACCCTCGGCTCGTTCATCGGGGACAATCTTATCATTTTGATTCATACATGTTCACATATCGTACAAACTTATATAATTCTTTTGATTGTGTGAAGCTGCTTTGTGACAATGACACTTGTTAAAAGCGCTATAGAAATAAAATTGAATTGAATTGAATTGAATAACCGTTCATAACATAAGTCACTTCTACTCGAGCGCATATTTAACTTCATTAGTCCAGACAGTTTTATGTGACTCGTTGACGAAGTCTAGCTAGACAGACAGACAGACAGAAATGTTTCTGAGGCTGGTTTCTGGTCCTCCAATGTATAAAACGTAAAGATATAACAGGAAGAGCGAGCTCAGACAAAACCTTCTTTATTTATACAGACTGATGTGAAAGAACGAGGGAACAGTGAGATTACTACAGTGTGACAGGTGTAGGACAGAACCTTACAGTGTGCAGAAACACACACACACACACACACACACACACACACACACACACACACACACACACACACAGGAACAGACAGCAGCTGCAAGTTAAAGCTGTGTGTGTGCATGTGTGCGCGTGTGTGCCGGGAGGTAGACAGGTTTGTGGAAATTTCCTCTCCTTCCTGTCATTCCTGAATTTGTACACATACAGTATACACGTCAGTGGTTTTAACCTGTACCTAATAACTCTACAGTGTAATAACCGACCGTCTCCTTACTCTAAACAACAATAAGAAGAAGTCTGAAACTCTCCACTTGCTTTGTAATGTTTAACTTTAATGTAACTTTAATGACGAATCTGTGATTATGTGTTTGTTACAGACCCACAGCAGCCATGATGTGTCTCTGTACAGCACTGATCTTAATGCTGGGTGAGGACACCGCTGTGTGTGTGTGTGTGTGTGGTAATGGGAGTGTGTTAACGTCTCCAGTCTCATCACACTCTTTCTCTCAGCTCTGTATCAGGTGGACTCCTCAGACAGACTGAAGGTGTTTGGGAATCTGACCAGGACATCGTCCCTCCCCTGTCCTCAGCCGTGCGCTGGTCTACTCACCTGGACCACGTTTCAGAAGCAGGACGACGTCCTGGTCAGGTGTACCAGAGTCTCGTGCTGGAGTAAAGACGGGTTTAGTCTTCCTCTCGATCAGTTCCTCAGAGGAGACTCCACCCTGGGCGTGCTGAGAGCCGATTACAGCCTGCGAGGTCTCTACATGGCCAAGTGTGACTCTGAGACAGTGTGTGAGGTCGTCTTTACTCTGTCCCGTGAGTACTCACACTCAACATTTATTATTACTTACTACAGTGGAACCTCGGATTGCGAGTAACCTGGTTTACGTGTGTTCCGCAAACCGAGCAAAGATTTGTAATAAATTTTGAATTGGAAACCGAGCAAGTATTAGTTTACGAGCGCCGAGTATCTTGTATCACGCATGAGACTTTTATTTTGACACCGAGCGACAAGTGATCACAACCGAGCCAATGATTTTTCTCTCTCTTGCCCTGAGGAATTGTGGGTAATCATCTCCCCTGCTCCCCTGGGTCTTAGTGCTCATCTCTTACTGGTATAATCAACGTCTCCCTCACCGTTTCATCGTGTCTCATATGTGTGTTCGCACGTAATTTGACACCGATTTTTTTATTTAATTTTTTTTTACTTTACAGCAGCGATTCCATTAGTCTGCGCTCACGCGAGTGTCATTAGACAGATTTCTTTTTTTCCCCGTTAAACAGTGTTTGCATTGTGTATGTGTTTGTTGTGAAACTTAAAAAGTGAGGTTGAGGGAGGGAGGAGGAGTTTTACTGTGTAAGACGAGGTGAGGGAAGGGGCTAATTCCACACACACACACACACACACACACACACACACACACACAGCGCCTGCCCGCACAAATGGAAACACTTATCTGTCGGGATTTTTTTTTTTAAAGGTAAAGTGCAGGTTAATTTTTTTATATTTACTTTATATATTGTAGCAATAATTTTTATGTATTAATTTTTTTGGGCTGTGGAACGAATAATTTGAATTTTTCATGATTTCTTATGGGAAAATTAGATTTGGTTTACGAGTGTTTTGGAATACGAGCACACTTCCGGAACGAATTATGCTCATAATCCAAGGTTCCACTGTTCCACTGTTCCAATATTACTTATATTACTACTTATATGAATAATATAAGTAATGTTTTTCTAAAATACTAAAAACAACACATAAATACACAAATAATATATGAATGAATATAGAATTATCTACAGTATATACATAAAATAAACATTCTCTTCCATCTACTGCTGTTCATTTTTATGAGTAACAACCTGAGAACTGCTCACTGGACATGTCTTGCATATGTTTAAGTAATATCAACTTACATTCATATAAAGTATAGCATATTACAAAAAGGAAAATCTACATAAATCACATAAAATCTTTGATGAACTGACGATGATAGCCTGACATGTGCATCAAGTGAACAATCATCATCCTCATCTCCATCGTGAGGTCAGGTGATGTGCTGGAGAGGAACCTGTACTGAAAGCAAAAACAAAAAGATCAGGGACTAAATCAAGTTGTCCTGAGGCATTATATTCACACAAGTTCAACATAATTACACCTCGCTTTATAATAATATATACAGTGGTGAACACAAGTGAAAGTCGCTGCTTTCATAACAATTTCAAACATTTAAATAATGACTTATACAGAAAAACTTATTTTATGCTACTAAATTGCCAAACAACTATCAGTATTTAGTTTGAAGTCATTTTCTTCTAAGGCTGAAGGTTTTGTACAGAGGTGGACACCCTGGCTTCAGACAGTACAAGTCCTGCCACTTATCTGCTCCATCAATTAACTAAAGCAGCTGATTTTAATGAACACAACTCTTCAACCGGACCTGAACTAACCGGTGACGTCACTGTTCTGTGCACAGAGAGAGAACTAATACATGGCACATGCTGGCTTCATCTGAATTTAACAGCTTGAAATGGATTGTTGAAAATTTTGTGTGACATTCAGAGCACTTAAATTTAAAGATGTTGATTTTTAAAGTCAAATATTTCAGTTTAATAAATTCAGTAGTATTTAAATTTCAAAATTAACAATTCAACAGTGGTTAAATTTCAAAAGGTATTTTTCAAAGGCTGATATAATTTTCAAATAATTATGCTTCCATACAACCTTCCAGTCCTTCAGTATTTCCCTGAAGTTTAATCTGCACAATATATGAGATCAAAATATCGAGTGGAAGTGAAGTTTTCCCTGGAGATGGGCGTGGCTATGCACGTAACCCAACAGTCAGTTTAGCGTTATGGACAGAGTACGTGGAAAACACAGAAATGACAGTAACGCACCTACAACAGCACCCAAATCTTCACCAAACAGAAACGAAAGTGTGACACAGCAGGGCTTACTCCAAGAAAAAGTCTGAGGTGCGGGTGTGTAAAATACCTGTACTGAGAGCCCAGTGTTATGCACTGAAATCAAAACGTTGAGTAGAAGTGATGCTGGCACACTCATGTCTGAAACAGTTCTAAGTTTTAAGCCTTTTATTTCCTCTCCTCAGCTGTAGAGATGAGGCGTGTGGTTACCCCTGGAGAGCCCATAGACGTGCCCTTACCCCTCACTGACATGGTGGCGGTGGATTTCACTGCCAGCGACGCTGTAAAGCCATCAAGCCTGCGGATCTGCACCGTGGACAAGGACAGGGCGCACTGCGGTCCAGATTATAAAGAGAGAGCGTCTTGTCTCAACACACTTCAGATCCAAGGTGGAGAGTCCTCTGACAGCGGGATCTACACAGTACAAGACCTGGTGAATGACGAGACTCTGGCCATCATACACGTCGACGTGAAA
Source organism: Clarias magur (assembly GCA_013621035.1). Lineage (NCBI taxonomy): Eukaryota > Metazoa > Chordata > Actinopteri > Siluriformes > Clariidae > Clarias > Clarias magur. The sequence goes on along the minus strand of QNUK01000187.1, from coordinate 145,138 downwards.
GGTGCGAGGGGCTTAAGAGTTATTATATATGTATGAAGTTACAGTACACTGGACTCGGTTCTGTAGAGCACACAGAGTTAATAAAGCAGCACGTGAGTCAGAGTTACATCACAACATCACTCTGTAAGACCCACAGCACTTCTCCATCAGTGTCACAGGCTGATCCTCTTTGGATTGGGGTTTTACCTCCTCATACTTTAATATGAAGAAATAAATGACAGAAATGTCTGTAATAAATAGACCACGTAAACATGGTTTATATCCTGAATCTGGTGGAAGTGTTACAGAGTGATGCTGTTGTGATGTTTTTAGGGTCTAAAGCAGAAGATCAGGGTTCTGGAGCCGCACCCGTGTCCCAGCATCACAATGTCAGACGCAGAAGTGTTCAGTCTGGTACGTCCGAGTGTATGAGTGTTAATGACATTTTTATTCCGACACAGAGCTCGTAACTAACACACACAGAGCTGCTGGGGCTCAGAGATAAACCCACTCAGACTGGAGGTAATGTGTGTAAAACTCATGTGTAGTGTGTGTGTGTGTGTGTGTGTGTGTGTGTTTGCAGAGGAGAAGCAGTGTCCTGACATTGTACAGGAGAGATCCATGATACCGTGGATGATTGCACTGATAGCGGTGATTCTGCTCATCCTATCAGCCTTAATGAACATTTATCAGTGGAAGAAAAAGAATGAATAGGCAACTCGCACTTCTCTCACTGACTGAGAAACAAGCATAGATGACTTCTGCTTAGCCGAGCCCTCTTATAAAGATACACTTCCAGATATTTTAGGCAAAACATTCCCATAAACGCTCCCTCAATTCACATCAGCAATAACCTAAACCTCCTCAATAAACCCAACCTCAGTAACCCCCCCCCCTCAGTAAACCCCCCTAAGTGCCAACAGTGACTAAGAGGGATTTGACCTGGACCTGGACGATTTGGGGCGTTGTCCTGTTGCTGACACATCATTGGCTGATTAGATCACCAGTCAGTGAGTGTTTAAAGATGTTTTACTAAAATAAGTACCACTGGGTGTAAGTGTGCTGAACCGTGTGCTGATGAACAGCATGCTTGCTTTGCACAATGACAGGAAAGTTAAATCTGATCTAATCTAATCTACAAACAGTGACTGTGAGCTGTAAGGATTTGCCTCGGGGCTGCCGTTGAGAAGTTACTACTCTGCAGGATTGTGTGTGTGTGTGTGTGTGTGTGTGTGTGTGTGTGTGTGTGTGTGTGTGTGTGTGTGTGTGTGTAATAGAAACAGTGCATAATAGTGGTTTCAGACGGAACGCTTCTTTGTTGAGGATGTACAACCAAAATCAGTTCAGTTTAAAAAAAATGCAACGTAGATTCAAACACGAGAAAGACATCAAACACCAACACAGCTGCTGATCTTTTTAAAGCTTTCACTCGTATGTTGGTTTGATGTTTCCTGGGAGGCGAGTCATGTTGCATGCAAGGGTACATTTCTTTGTAGAAGTCCTTTTTGGGACTTCGGCAGGATGGGGAGAAATATGTGAAAAGGAGATGTGAAGGGAGCGGTGTATGCACAGGCCGGAGTACTCTTTGAAGAAACCGAAGCAGTTTACTGAACGTAGAGGAGAGAAGCACGAACTAAATCATCGATTTAATCACAGTAGTATTAATGTGATACCAATACCAACAGTGGTATCAATACTATTGATATTTGGATTGATCTGCCTACCCAGCCCAGTGCATACCCTTCTGCATACTGTTATACGTAGATTAGACATAGAGGTGTAATGACAAGACTGCCAATCACTGCCAATTTAACCAGCATGACGCTCCGCCCCTTTTTTCTCTCTCCAAGTGAAGAGAAATAATATTCACGTAATCCGGTTGAAATTAACACACAGTTACAGCTGCATGAAGGCATCGATCACATGCAAAAGAAGAGATAATGACTGGAACAGTGATTGTAGACAGTAATTTATCCTTTGAAAATTATTTTTCCAATATTACAAAAACAGCCTTCTTCCCCCCTAGAAATATCGCCAAGCTTAGGAACATTTTATCTGTATCTGATGCAGAAAAGCTGGTTCATGCATTCATGACCTCCAGACTGGACGACTGTAATGCATTACTGGGTGGCTGTCCAACAAGCTACAGTTAGTCCAAAATCAGGGTTCTCACTAGATCAAGAAAATATGATCATATAACCCCAATATTATCATCCCTGCACCGGCTACCTGTTCAGTTTAGATCTGATTACAAACTAGCATTACTTACGTACAAGACTCTAAACGGTCTAGCTCCCACATACCTAACCAGCGTGGTGGATACGTTACAATCCACCACGCTGCTTAAGATAACAAAACTCTGGACTTCTGGTAGTTCCCAGAATATCAAAATCTACAAAAGGAGGTAGAGCATTCTGATATCCAGCTCCTAAGCTTTGGAATAGCCTTCCTGACAGTGTTCGGGGCTCAGACACAGTTTCCCAGTTTAAAAGTAGACTCAAGACGCATCTCTTCAATCTGGCATACACATAATTAATCCTATAACCAGTACATCTAAATGCACACTCTCATCTAGTACTGCTAATATCCTGAACGGCAACTATGTTAATTCTTTTCCACTTGTTCTTTATTTTTCTACCCACCCCGAGGAACCTGGAGATTGTGCCAGCTCCAGTAGACAAAGGCCAATCTTGCGTTGACCCTGAGGCATCCAGAGAAGGACCAGCTCCAGCTGGATTCTGCTTCATTCTGCAGAACTTCTGTTATACTGAACTTCCAGCAGCCTAAAGCCATGATGATGTTATATAATCCCTGCTCTCCGTTATCACCCAGATGAGGATGGGTTCCCTGTTGAGTCTGGTTCCTCACAAGGTTTCTTCCTATTGCCATCTCAGGGAGTTTTTCTTGCCACTGTTGCCGTCACCCTCAGCTTGCTCGTCTCATAATTATCTAGACACATTTTTCTCACTCAGACACACTTCCATAAATGTTCTTTTCATTTTGTAAGCTGCTTGAGAAAATGCATTGTTAAAAGTGCTATATAAATAAAATGTAATTTAATGAAATTTAATAAAAAATAAATAACTGTTGTATGGACACTATGCACTTAAATTTAAGAAGCAAGGTAAATTCATAGTGCATAGTGTCCGTACAAACATGGGGTGGTAGGGGGGTTAGATTAATCTTACTGTATAGAAGTGTAATTGTGTTCTATTATATGGTGTCTATTATATTATGTACTCAAACAAGTTTATGTGTGTATGTATGTATGTAGGTTTGTGTGTGTTTGTAAATTTTACTGAAGTACAAGTAAAGTTACCAGTCTAAAAATCTACTCAAGTAAAAGTACAAAGAAGCTCATTAAAAATTTACTCAGAGTAAAAGTTATTGATTTACTTTGTTTAACAGCGGGGGTGGGATGGGGGATTCTAGTAGTTCAACAAAGACAAGCGGATATAAATCTCAAACTAGTTTTTAATTTTTAAGGAACACCTTTGCATAATAAAGCTGTTGTCTTTCTTGCCCTTGAAATCAAAGAGGTCACTTAAATATGGCCAGGGGTTTGCTTCATAAGAATTTGATGGCATTTCGCTTTCATCTGGGTCTCCATTACTGGCATCTGTTTTGTCTGTCTCCATCGTTCTTGGGAGTTTAGCGCGTTTGTTCTCCCCGTCCATCAGTCAATCAGTGGTTTCCGGGGGAAAAAGGAAGGATAAATGTGCATATGCAGGTCTGGTGGGCAGTGCCCTGCTGGCATGCAGGCACAGGCTGGTGAGCAGTGGCCAGAGGCAGAGTGGCAGCGTGGGCCCGCGTGAACAGCAGCTCCAGCACAGTTTGTTCGTGCTTAAGTAAGAGTAAAATTACAGATTTTAAAAACTACTTTAAAAAGTATAAGTACACAAAATAACTACTATTACAGTAACATGAGTAAATGTAATTCATTACTTTCCACCTCTGGCTTTTGCTCAGTGGTCCAAAGTCCTTTTTTTTCAGATGAAAGTAAATTTTGCATTTCATTTGGAAATCAAGCTACCAGAGTCTGGAGGAAGAGAGGAGAGGCACAGAATCCAGTGAAAAGTTTCTATCGTCTGTGGTCTGTAGTCTGCTATCAAAGCAAACTGGTCTTCAGTAACGTCTCAATAATTAATGCTTAAAGAAACCGAACCAAGTATTGTGTGCATGAATTAATATCATTTTTCAGAATTTCTGTATTGATCTTTAGAATATTCTAATATTTTGAGATACTTGATTTTTGATTTGAGCACATTGTCAGTAACTTTATTAACACTGTGTAAGAATATGACTCACACAAGCATCAACCCTATAAATTTATAATATAAAATATAAAAATATATAATATAAAACTTATTAAACATACTGTACTTCAGTGACCCTGAAACAGAACTGATTTGTTTGAGACATTTTATTATTATTATTATTATTATTATTATTATTATTGTTATTATTCATGTTCTATAATTCGGTAATATGTTGCATCCTCAAATTTAGAAATATCTTCACAATAGCTTTGTTTAGTGAAAAGAAACCGGTGTTAATTGAGCTCACACTATCATGCATGTGGGTAACACTGTCAAAAGTGTCATCAGATTGAGACTGTGTCTGTTCCCCGAGATAAACATAAACATACATTTAGAAAGACTCAGAAAGTCTGTTTTAGTCATTTAATTAACATAGACACCACAAACTCAGACCACACTGAATGCGCAGCCAGCACCTCTGATCTGAAGCTAGGACTGTTAAATATTAGATCTCTCGCATCTAAAGCAGTTATTGTTAATGAAACTATCACAGATCAGGAGCTTGACATATTATGTTTAACAGAAACCTGGATTAAACAGGACGAGTATGTGGCTCTAAATGAAGCGAGTCCTCCTGGATACAGCTACATACACCAGCCTCGGCTAACTGGTAGAGGAGGAGGAGTCGCAGTTATTTATAACCATAATCTGTCTCTCGTACAAAAACACAGTTTTAAATCTAATGCATTTGAAGTTCTCTATAGTAACATAAAGTCAGCTCAGTCGATCCCGCTAATCATCATTTACAGACCCCCTGGGCCGTACTCGGAGTTTCTCTGCGAATTTGCAGATTTCCTTTCAAACCTTGTTGTTTCTGTAGATAAAGCGTTAATTGCTGGAGACTTTAATATTCATTTTGAGAATCCAGAAGACCCTCTGAGAACAGCATTCTTGTCCATACTGGACTCAGTAGGAGTAAATCAGTGTGTAGTAGGACCCACTCATAAAGCAGCTCACACTTTGGATTTAATATTATCCTTCGGATTAAGTATAGGAAACATAACCACAATTCCACAGTCTGAAGTTATCTCAGATCACTACCTTGTCTCGATTAAAGCGTGTTATAGTAATAATGTACGCACAGCACCGCGCTTCCACCTTAAACGTACATTTACATCAAATACCGCACAGAGCTTTATCAATAATCTTCCAGAATTATCTACTTTGATTGGATCGCCATCTGACTTCACAGAACTCGAACAGGCGAATGAATATCTAGAGTCAGCACTTCGTTATAGCTTAGATAATATCGCTCCAGTTAAAAGGAAAATGATTAGAGATAAGAAACTCGCTCCTTGGTATAATGACCACACACGTGCTTTAAAACAAACCGCTCGAAAATTTGAACGTAAATGGCGCCAAACTAAATTGATAGTATTCAAAATAGCTTGGAAGGAGAGCATCCTGAAGTATAAAAAAGCTCTCAGTGATGCTAGATCAACGTATCTCTCCACTCTAATAGAAAATAACAAAAACAACCCGAGATTTTTATTTAATACCGTAGCTAAATTAACTAAAAACAAGACCACTGCAGAAATCTCCACAACATCATCATGCAGTAGTGAGGATTTCATGAACTTTTTCAATAATAAAATCATAAATATTAGGCAAAAAATTCAGGCTTTGAAACCAGACAATTTAAATAATTCAGATGATCTAACCACATCACATCAGAACTTAGAACACTTTACTCCCCTTGAAGCGAGGGAACTAATTTCACTCATCTCTTCTTCAAAATCGTCAACCTGTATATTAGATCCTATACCGACACATTTTCTCAAGCAGATAGTACCAGCAATAACAGAACCCCTGTTGAAAGTAATTAACTGTTCACTCAGTAGTGGGTACGTCCCCAAATCCTTTAAATTAGCCGTTATTAAACCGCTAATCAAGAAACCTGACCTTGACCCCTGTCTGCTTTCTAATTACAGGCCGATATCAAACCTTCCGTTTATCTCCAAGATTTTGGAAAAGGTAGTATCACAGCAGCTATGTTCACATCTACACAGAAATAGCATAAATGAAGTGTATCAGTCAGGATTTAGGCCTCATCACAGCACGGAGACAGCACTTGTTAAAGTAGTAAACGACATCCTATGGGCCTCTGTTCAGGGTTGCGTCACTATACTTGTGTTACTGGACCTCAGTGCAGCTTTTGACACCATTGATCATAGTATTCTCCTTCACAGATTAGAAAAGGTAGTTGGAATTAAGGGAACTGCCCTCTTGTGGCTCAGATCCTACTTGACTGATCGTTATCAGTTTGTAGATTTAGATGGTGATCATTCCTCATGTTCTCAAGTGGAGTTTGGTGTTCCACAGGGCTTAGTTTTAGGCCCACTGCTTTTTTCCCTTTACATGCTTCCTCTGGGCAACATTATTCGTAAACATGGTATTAGTTTTCATTGTTATGCTGATGACACACAATTATATGTCTCAGCAAAACCAGATGAGAAAAACCAGTTTGCTAAAATTGAGCAGGGTGTGCAGGACATACGAGATTGGATGTTAATTAATTTTCTTCTGCTTAATCCTGATAAGACAGAAGTTCTAGTCATAGGACCACAAGTAGCTAGAAGTAAGCTTTCTGATCAGACTGTAACTTTAGATGGCCTTTCTGTTCCATCAAGTGCAACAGTAAAAGACCTCGGTGTGATTATAGATTCCAGCCTTTCGTTTGAAGCTCATGTAGATAATATTACCAGGATAGCTTTCTTTTCACCTTAGAAATATTCAAGATAAGAAACATATTGTCACTAAATGATGCAGAAAAACTAGTTGATGCTTTTATCACCTCTAGGTTGGACTATTGTAACGCCTTACTGTCTGGTTGTTCAACTAGGTGTAAAAACAAGCTTCAGTTAGTACAGAATGCAGCAGCGAGAGTCCTCACTAGAACCAGAAGATACGAGCACATCACCCCTATCTTATCTACACTGCATTGGCTCCCTGTGAAGTTTCGCATCGATTTCAAGATGCTACTTTTGACATTTAAAGCACTAAATGGTCTCGCGCCACAGTATTTGAGTGAACTGCTAGTGTCTTACGATCTGCCACGCCTACTTCCATCAAAGGATGCAGGCTGCCTGTCAGTACCACGTATTATTAAAACTACAGCAGGGGGCGGAGCTTTTTCTTACAAAGCCCCAAAGTTATGGAATAGTCTTCCTGTTAATGTTCGGGACTCAGACACAGTCTCAGTGTTTAAGTCTCGGCTAAAAACCTATTTATTTAGCGCAGCATGTTTGTAAATAGATTAACCTTAGGTAAAGGAGCAGATCTGGGGGACTCATGGACGTAGAGTATTCTGGTGAACTGCTATGTTTAGATGCTGTCCTCCCCACTCTCACTGTTCACTCAGGTTTGTTGACGGTGAGGTGATTGGTTGCTTTACATCTCAGGGAGTCCTCATGTTTGGGTTTCCTTCTGGCTCTCCCTTTTAGTTATGCTGTCATAGTTAGTCCTGCCGGAGTCCCTGCTTGCACTTTGCACTAATATACATTCACCTTATACATGTTGACTGTGACCATACCTAACTGCCATCTCTCCTTATTTTTTGTTCTCTCCTTTTCTGCTCTCTCCTCTCTCTCTCTCCCTCTCTCCTTTCCCTCTCTCTGTCTCTCTGTCGAGCTATACATGTTCGCTCCTGAGTTGCCAGTGATCCAGACCCCTCTGCCCTCTGGAGCCGTCTAACCCGTCCTGGAGTCCTGCTTCTGGTTGGAGATCTCGTCGCATGGATGCCCCGTGTGGTCTGCTTGGATGCGCTCGGTGGCTGGGGATGGTTTCCATGAAGACTGTCCTATCATCGATTGATGCTCTGGGGACCTGTGACTTCAGTTGTTCGATAGCTCAGGACTGGAATCTCCTACAATCTACCTGAGCCTCCGGGAACAAACTGGACTCCTTTTAATTTAAACTTTAACACATCTCCTGTTACACTGAACTTCCAGTACACATTATTATGCTGATCATTCTCTGCTATCCGTTATCACCCAGATGAGGATGGGTTCCCTGTTGAGTCTGGTTCCTCTCAAGGTTTCTTCCTATTACCATCTCAGGGAGTTTTTCCTTGCCACCGTCGCCCTCGGCTTGCTCATCAGGGACAATCTGATCATTTTGATTCATACACATTGCATAAAAACTTACTTCTTTTTATTGTGTAAAGCTGCTTTGCGACAATGTCAATTGTTAAAAGCGCTATATAAATAAAATTGAATTGAATTGAAAAGCAGAAAGACATTTGTAAATGCAATAAACTCAACCTTTTATCAACATTGTGCCATCCAAAAGGTAAAACAGATGTTTCTCTGAAAACATCATAACCTTTATGCAAGCTTCAGATGACACTCACAGCCCTTATTTTAGCATCTAGCACCGACCAATATGGCGTCATGATGTCACCGCACCAGTCAGTGGGAGCAGTGGGAATGCCCGGTCTAGTGTCAGGTACACTACAGGTACCACGACATACAGAGTACAATCCCAATTTTCAGTCCCTTATGTTAAAGATATTATCCTCATCCTCAGGTTAGCTAGGGTACTTAGTAACCCAGTAACCCAGTGTGAGGATCTGTCCAATGATGGAAACTTCGAAGCACTTTTTCCTTGCATTGGAGGCATTGAGTTTCTTTTAAAATGTGACTTTGAGGTTAACAAACCTCCCATTCAGTTATTTAATTGTCACAGACAGTCATACCTCCACATGAATGTGCTGTTGTAGTTGATGCGGTTTGGATTTGTGAGACTTTTGCGGTGCTTTAGTGACTAGTGTAAGCAGTCAGTGTTTAAAAAAGAGATTTTCTTAAATGGTCTTGATATTAAGGACAGAAAGCGTACTAATAAACATTTTTAGATGTTTGATCCATTGCCCTGCAATATTTTGAAGGAAAAACCTTTTAAATGACCAATTTAATAATATCGACTGGAAAACAACTTGGACTTATAACAAATACTGTGTTAATAACAAAGTTAGTGAAATATACTTTAAAATTATATACATAATTTATCCAACTAACCAGTTTGTCAAGTGATATAAAGATGATCTCTCTGAATTTGTTCTTTTTCTGGAATGGATGTGAAGTCTGTTTTGCATTTTTTAAAAATTATATAGGTAAAAGAGATGTAATTTTTTATTATGATAAAGGAATACAGAGAAGAGTCACATTTTCATCTTAAATCTTTTAATACTGTGAGGTAAATTCTAACAATATCTCCCATTTCAATGTTGATTTGAGAATCTTTTTTTTTTTTTTTTTTAATTAATAAAGGAATTTTAATCCGGAAAGCAACTAGAACGTAACATGTGAATATAATATTTATAATGCTTTATACACATACTTTATGTTAATTGTGTTAAAAAAGAAACGGGGAGCATAGCCGGACTAGCCTTTTGTAAAGTAGGCCTATAGGTCATGACCCTCCCGCTGACCAATCAGCAGCCGCAGATTGGACACGTCATCAGCACGCGCCCACCAAAACAAAAGCGAGTGACAGCAGCTCGAGCAGAGCAGAGCAGATCCCGCGAGCGGATTCCAGCGAGTTTGTTTGTGAACGGGATGTTTATTAAAGTTATTTTCGAGAGCTAGAGGAGCGCTGTAACGCGTCGCGTTGTTATTTCTGCCTGCGCGTATTAGCGTGCTAACGGCTAACAGGCTTTAGGACAATGTGAATATGTTTACAGTCAGAGTCGCTATAATATGACGTATATAGATTTATAACAGGTTTGCATTAAGTAGAGTGTAATGTACATGCTGATCAGTGTATTGGGTGGTGTATATATGTATATAGGGTGATTATCTCTCTATGTCTTTACAGGAAGTGAAGCTTCACTCACAGTTGGGAGATTAATTTATGTTTTTATTGTATTTTTCCATCATGGAGGCTGTAATTGGTCAACCATGGCATGTTTCTGTTTTTCCCTCAGTGCCGTTTGTATTGATTAGTGTTTTCCTCATTGCTTTTTGTTTGCTGGGGCGTTATCGACTGAGTAAACACCTGTTAGTAAACATCCCCCCGGGTCCAAAACCGCTTCCTGTTGTCGGGAACTTTGGCAGCTTGTTCGTGCCCCCGTTTATCCTGAAGCTGTTTGTGCAGGACGCTGAAGAATATAAAAAGAGGAGAGCGAGTCCACTTTCCCCGCAGGTCGGGTTGACGGAGTTGGCGAAGGTTTATGGGAACGTGTACAGCCTGTTTGTGGGCAGCCAGCTGGTGGTGGTTCTGAACGGGTACGAGCTGGTCAGAGACGCGCTCTCCAACCACGCCGAGGTTTTCTCTGACAGACCCGACATCCCTCTGATCAGCATTCTGACCAAGCGCAAAGGTGAGAGCAGCGCTTCCGTCATTCAAGCTGGGTTTTTTTGGGCCCCTGAGCGAGGCCCCTAAACCTGATCATGCGCTGTGGTGTTCTGATATGCAAAGGAAAGAAATCCTGCACAATAATATATCTGTAACAAATAAAGGCTTTTTCATTCTTCAATCAAGTGTGAACTCAGCTTTACTTTCACTCATTTAAAGAAAGGTATATGATGTGCACAAGACACAGTGCTCACTCATAGTTATTATGATCTATGTTATATTATAATCTTGCTTGTATGCGTATTTATATATTTATTACCAGACTCTCTGTTCCAAGGTGGAAGTTTAGAATTGCTTAGGTTCTTAATGTCCCAGCATGGAAGAACCTGAGTGACCAGTACAGCCTGCTGACCTCAACCTCACAGAACACCTTACCAGATCTTCTCATGTGACCTCACTAATGCTCCTAATAGCTGAATGAACATCGAATTCCTGCTTCAAAATCTATTGGAGAGCCTTCACATCAAATCTGTAATTGGATGTTCCACAAGCACAGGAGCGTTATGAGTTCAAATGTCCACAAACTTTTGGTCATATAGTGTATAAAACCCTCTATTTGACTAATTTAAAGCAGATTGACCCAGGCAGGTACTAATGATGCTGTAAAGGTCCCCTGCCTGGCCAAAAAAAAGTGTTGTTTAAATAATATTTAAGCAAATATTTAGGAGGCTCTGACTGGAGAATTACTGCAGTGATTAATTAATGACTCAGTTAGTAAGAATTCTTTTAACTCCAACTCATGCAGTGAGGGTTTTTTCATTTCTTAAAACAAACAAACAAAATCAAAGACATGTGGCAAGATATCTTGTGAAAAAGATGTAACTGTGTTTCAGAATGGACAGATTAGTGCCTGCAACAAGCAAAGAAAACAACTAAGGAGATTGTAGAAATGACAGGAATTGGGTTAAAAACTGTCCAACGCATTATTAAAGCCTGGAAGGATACTGCTGAAGCTCTTTGAAAAAATTGGTGAAAAGACTTCAGTTTGAGAGCCAGTGAGCATAAAGACTGGACTTTGGAGTGATGAAAAAAGGTCATGTGACCTGATGAGTCCAGATTGAGTCTATTCCAGAGTGATGGGCGTGTCAGGGTTAGAAGGGAAGCGCATGAAGCGATGCTCCCATCATGCATAGTGTCCACTGTACAAGCCTCTGGAGACAGTGTTATGATCTGGGGTCGCTCAGGTCGAGACTCAGCAACGTTATGTGGAGATAAAATGAAGTCACATGACCACCTGAATGCACTGAATCACCAAAGTATCAAATTTTCCTGGTGGCACAAGTATATTTCCCGACTCAAAATGTGAAAGAGCGTCTCTGGGAGCATGAGGAATCATTTCCACACATGAACTGGAGTCCTGACCTTAACCCCTGTTTAAAGGATGTGCTGGAGAAGACTTTACAGAGTGGTTTAACTGCCGTCACTAATAAAACATAAGTCAAAAATTAATGCAACTCTGGACAAAAACAATATATTTTGCCATTCCAAATGTGTTTGTTTTTTTTGGCCAGGCAGTGTATCAAACAGCTGTGCAAATCCATATCTGACCATTCACTCATGCCTGCGTAAAATAAACTCCTCCTACTTGTACAGGTTTTTATGTGTGTCTTGTGGGATCTCGGTCCTGATGCACAGCTGAGAATTCCTCTGATCCACAGGCATTGTGTTTGCACCTTATGGTCCAGTCTGGAGAAAGCAGCGCAAGTTCTGCCACATGACTCTTCGAAACTTTGGCCTGGGCAAGCTGAGCCTGGAGCCCTGCATCCACGAGGGAGTCGTTACGGTCAAGGCTGAGCTGCTGAAACTAACCCAGGAGGCGGGAGGACGAGGAGTGGACCTGACACCTTTGATCAGCAACGCCGTGTCCAACGTGATCTCCTCGATCAGCCTGGGTCAGCGCTTCCACCACCAGGACGAGGAGTTCCGAACGCAGCTGAACCACATGGCTCACGGGCTGGAGATCAGCATGAACAGCGCCGCCATGCTCATCAACATCTTCCCCTGGCTCTACTACGTCCCTTTTGGTGTCTTCAAGCAGCTCCGCCAGGTGGAGAGAGACATCACGACGTTCCTGAAGAAGATTATAGCCAGGCACCGGGCCACGCTGGACCCCGAGAACCCCAGGGACTTCATTGATATGTATCTGTTGGAGATGTTGTCCCAGCAAAAAACAGGAGGAGCCGAGGAGGACGGGTTCTCTGAAGATTACATGTTCTACATAATAGGGGACCTGTTTATTGCAGGGACGGATACGACCACTAACAGCATCCTGTGGATGGTGCTGTACATGTGTTTACATCCTGATGTCCAAGGTAAAAATATGAATTGCAAATGCATTTAAATTTTTTACTTAATTCGAGTCCTGACAAACACAACAGTAACAATTTTTAGATTAAATATATGAGGAAATGCTCGCTCCAGATTGGCCGGAAGTATTTTTTGAAAATTGCTAAGATCAAAATTAATACAGCGTTGCGCTGTTACCACGACGACAAGCTCTACTGATGATTTGGGTTTCAATGCCATTATATCTGCAGTGACGTCACCTTTTCCATTGTAATGTACTGAATACAGACCTTTAAAAAATGCCGGAAGGATTTTTAGCTATTGTGCATCTCTGTGTTTTAATTAAGAGTGCCAAGGTCACAGCAAGAAATGCATGCTGCAATATTTCCATAGCAACAGTTGTAGTATGTAGAAGGGCTTTTCGAGATGTCTCTGGTTAGCCATGGACGCCTAAATCAATTGACAATAAGTTTGTTCATTTCAGTTATAAGTTAGCAAAATGTGTACATTTTGTAAATGGCTTCCAATGCGATATTGGATCATCTGAAATAGATGATTTCTATTTCAGTTTTTTCTAGAAATATAGTGTAATAATGAATCAATATCACAAGAGAGGACGAGAGAGTTCTGTTGTGCTGTTTATCAATATATTCACCAACAAACCAGCGCGACTTTGAGTGTAATATCGCTTTTATACAACAATTCCAGAAACACCATTTATTATCTATAGATTGTAATCTGTTTCTTTATTTAACCCAATTGTTTCGGAGCTGGCGAGCAACAGTTAGTGTAATTAATAGGAGTGAAAGTAGTTTTAAACTCTTAGCGGTACTCTGTAATCAAACAGAGGAGTATAAACTATGGAGGTGGTGGACAGTCCTGAGAAACTCACCAGATTTACTGCATATTTATTTAGAAACTAGTGCACTATGTAGGGAATACAGTCAAATCCCTTGTTCCACACACGAGTAGTGCCCCTGATCAGGGGTCAGAGAGGGATTTGGGATTCAGCGTTGGTTGAAACTAACTGTTAATGCAGTAAAATGCACATAAAAACTTCCTCCTTTGATGTCCCAGGGAACGTCCAGCGTGAGATCGATGCAGTAGTGGGACGTGGAAGGCTGCCGTCGCTGACTGATAAGGGCACGCTGCCCTACACCGAGGCCACCATCATGGAGGTGCAGAGAATGTCTGTGGTGGTGCCTCTGGCTATTCCTCATATGACTTCCAGGACCACAGGTTAGGAAGTAAATCCAAACAGCACACAGTAGCTGTCTAGCTGAAGTGAAGTCCAGAGTGGAGTCATTCAGTCATCCCATGTGATTCTTAAAAGATCTGAAAGAAGCACAATGTGGAAACACTGACTGATAAAAGAACAGAAAATATCACTTATTATAATGTGCAGTCATAAGTGTGTCATTTTTTCCCTTCAGAATTCCAAGGCTACACCATTCCCAAGGGTACAGTCATCCTGCCTAATCTCTGGTCCGTCCATAGAGATCCCACTGTCTGGGAAAATCCAGATGACTTCAACCCTTCGCGGTTTCTTGACGAACAAGGCCAGCTCCTCAGGAAGGAATGCTTTATTCCATTTGGAATAGGTACGCTTCACACTTGTTGCTTTCCGCTAAAGCCAGTTTGAAAAACCATAAGCAGGATTCTATTCTACAATTCTGTCTGGATTTTAGTGACCTCTGTAAGGTGAAGTGTGATCCTCATGCCTGCAGGTCGGAGAGTGTGCATGGGAGAACAGCTGGCGAAGGTGGAGCTCTTCCTGATGTTCTCCAGCCTGATGCAGGCTTTCACATTCCGTCTCCCTGAGGGACATCAGCCTCTGTCCATGCACGGGCGCTTCGGCCTCACGCTGGCCCCCTGTCGCTTCAGAGTGTGTGTGACGCCACGCTAACCCGAAACACTAACAGCATCAGGACGTCACAGAGGTCAATTATGGAGTAACGGTCATGTTTTCTTTCCTAACTATTTTCCTTTGGCCAGTAATTCATTTACTAGAGCTGTAGTTGTCGAGCTGTTCATGCAAATTCCAGCTGATTTTGATAAAGTGATGCTGTGAAGCTGGTTCAAATCGTAAAAGTGCTGTTCTGTTCCGAATCATTTAACTAACTTGTGTCAGATTATTTCACAACATCAATATAATACAATTCTCTGTATTTTTTTTCTATTAGTATCTAATTCACCTCCAGCCTTGCACTTTAAATTGTACTACCTTGAATATGGAGCATTTCAGAATCATGGTTTTAATATTTCAGATTTTAACAGTTCATTTACACTTCAGACCTTTTTTTTCAGCTTTGGCACTTTCATGATGTCTGTGACTGTATGCTCTTTTTCAATTATTTGTTTTTGTCATTAATTAATCAAATGCACTTTATTCACACTGAATTTAAATGCTGTAATATAGTAATTATTGTGAACATTAAGTAATTTTTATAAAACGAGGGGAACTGACATTGACATGACAATATATATATATATATATATATATTATTTTGCTTACTGAGCAATTCATTAAACTCTAAAAAGAAAAATAATGTATTTTGGTTAATACTAACTGAGCCGTTCTTTAAGCTGCTGTAAGATAACATTGAGGTACAAGTGCCCTTAAGAGCAATCAGGATTAATTATGGATCTCAGATTTGTATAGAGGAAAAATACGAACGCACTAATGTGTTACAGGTACAGGCCAATGTATGAATAGTATTTAAACATTTTGAAATGCTTCCTGACACAGTTTATCATTGTATAGTTTGTTATACGTTAGAAAATAAGAATTATGATTTGAAAATAAAAATATTCTGTTCATCTCTTAATATTCATGTTTAGGAAGTTGAATTGTTTTCAATTACTTTATTATACGAGGGACGTTCAAGTCAAAGCGAAGCTGAAATTTTGACATTTATGAAACACTTCTAGCGCAGTATGGCAATGCCCGTTGAGATGCCCGTTGTTTTATAATTAGTTACTGTGTCTCTTTAGGGGATCATAGGATCTCTTTTATATATATATATATATATATATATATATAAGTAAACATTGATTGTGTTCTTTTATGTTTCATGCCTTGGGAGCTTCATTTTATTTGACCACTGAAATACATTGCAAATACATTAATAAAAAAATTTGTATTAAAGTTTCACTACAATTTATTACCACTGGATGGATAGATAGATAGATAGATAGATAGATAGAAACAAAATAATTAACTTATTATAGACTTTGCAATTAATTTTATTTTGCATGTTATAATACATATTGCATATTACAGTACTAAATATATAATTTGTTGTAATACGCTTTAGTGTTTTGATTCAGTAGTAACTAAGAGCATATTTAAAAATATATTTAATATTTTAATATGATATATTTAAAAATGTATAACCCTATTATGAAGATGTTTATACAATAAATAATGTGTATTATGATGTACACCATAATTACTGTAACCTGCACTACAAGCAAAGACACTTGCAATTAAACAACTTAAAATGTTTTAAGCATAGCTTTTAAAATGTGCTTAAAATCCTGTGCAGCTGCTGTTTATTCCTGCAGTCCTGAGTTACACACTCGTGTACTTATCAGTACGCAGGACCAGAGCTTCCTGACAGACTTTCAGCACGCACTAATTAGTAGAGTAGAGTAGTAGTACTTTGGTCACGTGACGTGGGTTGGCAGCGTATCTGTGTGAAAGGTTACGGGAGAGACGTGATCACGTGACCAGGCTGACTTTCTCCCCAGTTTAGAGGAGAGCCGCTGTCACACAGTCATGGCGTTCTTCTCTCACCACTTCACCCGAGCTCTGAGCTCCTCTACTGTCCGACACGCCGCCATTAAACACGTTACTGTTATCGGAGGAGGATTAATGGGCTCGGGGATCGCACAGGTAGGCTAATGAGCGCGCAAGCTAGCGCGAGCCAAGCTGGCTGCGCAGCTAGCCTCTCTGACTAGCGTTACAGCTGCAGGTCACCTGTGAGCATGCGCGGGTTTATTTGACCTTATAGTTCATCTAAATATAAAACAAACACACACTTTCACACAGAGTTCTGATTATGATTGCAGTAGAAAGTGGAAAAGGTGACGCGTATATATTTTTAAGACTGAACCCTAATCAGCTCCATATTGTACACTAGATAGTACAGGGCACACGTAGTGCACTAGATAGTGTGTAGTGATTAAGGAGCTGTTTGGGATTCAGCCTCCTGGATTCTGTGAATATAATAAATAGATTTACTTGTAAAGAGAACACAACTTTGCAGTTTATTTGATATACACATCACACATCATATGGAACATGTAAATATAAATACATGTGTTTATTTATATGGTAGTTTATTTGACAGAGACATTGTACATTAATACACATATCTGTAAATGTACCAGAATTAGCCAAATGGCTGTTTTTTTTTTAAAATCTGCAATCCCTTGACATTAAAATGCATAACAATAACACCACATTATAATCATCAAATCGTAAAAAAGAAAAAAAAAAAAACCTACAACATGTATACAAATACATAGACTTCAATATGGATTCGCCCCCCTAGTTGGGTTTGCAGCTCTTCAATTCAATTCAATTCAATTTTATTTATATAGCGCTTTTAACAATTGACATTGTCGCAAAGCAGCTTTACACAATAAAAAGAAGTAAGTTTGTATGCAATGTGTATGAATCAAAATGGTAAGATTGTCCCTGATGAGCAAGCCGAGGGCGACGGTGGCAAGGAAAAACTCCCTGAGATGGTAATAGGAAGAAACCTTGAGAGGAACCAGACTCAACAGGGAACCCATCCTCATCTGGGTGATAACGGATAGCAGAGAATGATCAGCATAATAATGTGTACTGGAAGTTCAGTGTAACAGGAGATGTGTTAAAATTTAAATTAAAAGGAGTCCAGTTTGTTCCCGGAGGCTCAGGTAGACTGTAGGAGATTCCAGTCCTGAGCTATCGAACAACTGAAGTCACAGGTCCCCAGAGCATCAATCGATGATAGGACAGTCTTCATGGAAACCATCCCCAGCCACCAAGCGCATCCAGGCAGACCACACGGGGCATCCATGTGACGGGATCTCCAACCAGAAGCAGGACTCCAGGACGGGTTAGACGGCTTCAGAGGGCAGAGGGGTCTGGATCACTGGCAACTCAGGGGCGAACATGTATAGCTCGACAGAGAGACAGAGAGAGGGAAAGGAGAGAGGGAGAGAGAGAGAGCAGAAAAGGAGAGAACAGAAAATAAGGAGAGATGGCAGTTAGGTATGGTCACAGTCAACATGTATAAGGTGAGTGTATATTAGTGCAAAGTGCAAGCAGGGACTCCGACAGGACTAACTATAACAGCATAACTAAAAGGGAGAGCCAGAAGGAAACACAAACATGAGGGCTCCCTGAGATGTAAAGCAACCAATCACCTCACCGTCAACAAACCTGAGTGAACAATGAGAGTGGGGAGGACAGCATCTAAACATAGCAGTTCACCAGAATACTCTACGTCCATGAGTCCCCCAGATCTGCTCCTTTACCTAAGGCTCATCTATTTACAAAAATGCTTGGCTAAATAAACAGGTTTTTAGCCTAGACTTAAACACTGAGACTGTGTCTGAGTCCCGAACATTAACAGGAAGACTATTCCATAACTTTGGGGCTTTGTAAGAAAAAGCTCCGCCCCCTGCTGTAGTTTTAATAATACGTGGTACTGACAGGCAGCCTGCATCCTTTGATGGAAGTAGGTGTGGCGGATCGTAAGACACTAACAGTTCACTCAAATACTGTGGCGCGAGACCATTTAGTGCTTTAAATGTCAAAAGTAGTATCTTGAAATCGATGCGAAATTTCACAGGGAGCCAATGCAGTGTAGATAAGATAGGGGTGATGTGCTCGTATCGGTATGTGCTAACAGCTTCCACCCTTCTCTCAAGGACGTCCACAAGATGTTGGAGTGTTTCTGTGGGAATCTATGTCCATTTATTCTGTAATAAAGGTCTGTGAGGTCAGACACTGATGTTGGACGAGAAGGTCTGATCTCCGTTTCAGTTCATCACAAAGGTGCTCGATGGGACTGAGGTCTCAGGGGCCGGTTCAGGCTGGTCGAGTTCTTCCACACCGGAATCAACCCATGTCTTTATAGTCCTTGTATATATATGTCCTGTTGCCACAAAGTTGTTTAGAAGTATAGCGTTATCCAAGATGTCCTGGTACGTTGAAGCATTAAGATTGCTCTTCACTGAGGATAAGGGTCCTGAATGATTGAAACACCTGAATTCAATAATTAACAGGTTTAGACTAATCCTTTTGTCCAGTGGATATTGCCTACTAAAAGTGCATCAGAGAACAGTGTTGCGTGTGCGACCAAGTTAATTTTGGTTATGATAGAAACGTGTGAGAACACACAGTGTGTTACAGTATGCCTGCTCTCATGTCCACCTCCAAAAGCTCCTACAGTCACCATGTGAGCATCAGAACTGCACCACAGCGCAAATAAAGATGGCCTGGTCTGATGATGTGGACGGCCACTAGGGACGGGAATCAGCGGTCATCTCCTGATACGATGTTATTATGATACCTCAGTGCCCATTCAATTAAAATTGTGATTCTATAAGGATTAAGATTTTATAAACATCCCAATTTTATATTAGATTTGTCCCTGATTTTGTTACAAACCGATAAAAAAGTTTAATGAGTAATTAAATGTAGCGTGTTCCTTATAACATTTTTAAGTTTATTTATAAAAGTGCTATATAAATAAAGACTGACTTGCTCTTTTTTTTTCCCCCTTAATATTACAATCCAACAGTGAAACATGGAGGAAATTATTGTTCACGCATGGTATGTGATAGTGCAGGAATGTAATTATTATTTCTAAACAACCGTTGCAAAATCTTGCTTCTACCACGCGGGATGAACATGTGTAAATAGTTCATAGTGCGCCACCTGTAGGATTATAAAGAAACAGTGAAGTTTTACCGTTTCAGACTTATTTTTATTTTAGCAGGAACGGTTTGAGAAGGATTTGAGCTAGCTTCAGATATTAAGATATTAGGGCGAATATCGACAGGATGTCTTGGACCAATATGTCTTATCCATAAGTGGTCTACTTTGCAGCTTACAGGACATGTCCCTTTTTTAGGGATATTTTTTTAGCCCATTTTTTTATTTGTATCTTCATATTTACCATGTGTACTTTACCTATGTATAAATATCACTGTTACAGGAATTCTGCCTTCATCCTTGTTGTTGTCATCATCCAGGTTGCAGCGTCAACCGGACATTCAGTCGTACTGGTGGACACGTCCGAGGACATCCTGAAGAAATCCACCAAGGGCATTGAGGGCAGCCTGAAGAGAGTAGTGAAGAAGAAGTTTGCAGACAAACCCGAGGTCAGGTTTAGTCTGTCTTCTGTGTGTGGATGAAAATCCCCCAGAGTATTGTCCTGATCAGACTATTGTGTCTGTGCGCACTCTCTCCACAGGCCGGAGAGGAGTTTGTTCAGAAGGTGCTGAAGAACATTTCCACGAGCACGGATGCTGCGTCCGTAGTGAAGAGCACTGATTTGGTGGTGGAGGCCATCGTGGAGAACCTCAAAGTGAAGCAGAGTCTCTTCTCTGAACTGGATAAAGCGGCACCACAGTGAGAGGGTTGATCTCTTAAAACGCACTGTTTTCTGTGTTTTGTTCCTGTTTTCGATGATGTGTGCATATGTTCTCCCGTCAGACACACCATCTTTGCCAGTAACACATCCTCTCTTCCGATTGCGGATATCGCCGTGTCGACAGCTCGCTTAGACCGGTTTGGAGGGCTCCACTTCTTCAACCCTGTCCCTATGATGAAGCTGGTGGAGGTATATTCACTGTCAACATTTTATTCGTATGTCTTATCAAACATGTGATGAGAGAAATTCTTCACTCTTTACTGTAATAGGGTCAGTCATGATATAGCTCAATTTAGAGAATAAAATAAATAAATGCGCCGAACCATTGCAGCTTGTCTGTGCAGGGGCTTGAACTAGAGATGCATTACTTCCTGTTTGTACTTCTGTGATACCAGAAAATTATGTTTGTAGAGATATAACCACGCTTTTATAGCTCTGGATCAGTGTATAAAGTTCATTTTGTAAAGTGAGAGCGCAGTGAAAAAGGTGCGTCTCATATCTGCTGCACGCATACAAACATGAGCTCAAGGGTTTTGTAGGCATTCTTGCACTATCACACCCTGCGTGAATAATAATGTCCTCCGTGCTTCACTGTTCACGCCACAGGATTGTAATATTAAGGGGAAAAAAACAGCAAGTCAGTTTTTATTTATATAGCACTTTTCTAGATATGCAATCACAAAGTGCTTTACAAAAACCCCAAACAGATCTAAAAAAAAAAAAAAAGACATTAAAACAACCAGAGAGCACTTCTAAAAATATTATTTATATTATTAATTCGTGACATTATAAGGAGAGATGATTACATAAAACTTAATTAAAGTTAATATGGCGTCTTGTTTGTTATTGGAAGCTCTGGTACATCAGGGACTAATAATTTAATAATTTTGATTCAAACACCTTTCTCACATTTCATGCACATTTCCATAATTTTCTTTTGATTCTGTAAAGCTGCTTTGCGACAGTGACCACTGCTATACAAATACAATTGAATTAGTTAAAACTTGTATAAAATAAAGTCTAAATAGACGGATGCTTTTTGAAAGAGACACATTTATTTTGCACAGTTGATTTTTACACTCCAGCCACCTTTTACGATTATTACTTGACACTTTACCAGAAAAATCCAACGAAATCTTTACAGGCCACTCTATAAGCCGTTCATAACTTGGTTCATTACTGGATCTTGCCACACTGGATGCACAGCGCTGCATGAAATAGTTTAATGATGTCATAACTGTGTATCACCTGGACGAATTGAGGTTTTGCAAAACTGAAAACCTTTCCCATTCTGTGTTCTTGGGCATTTCGTTCAATAACGATACACTTTATGGTATAATGTGTGATGAGACATTATGGAGACATTCTCTCTGCAACTAAAGATTATTGTTTAATTATCGAGAATGTATGATTGTACCTGTGGCAGGAAAACCAGACCTTAAATAATACGGTGTAGGGATCCAAACACCAGTAATCCCAGTTTGTTTTTGTCCTAGAAATTTCTCACACCAAAGAGCTAAATTTTCAAATTTAAAAGTTCTTGGTAAACAGATATTAACAGGGATGCATGCACAGTATTTGTCTAGTACCTTCTTGGCAATATGTTTTTCCTGCATTGCGTCGTATCTCGCTCACAAAACAGTCTGTTAAACTAAAATTTCAGGATGGTGTTTTTGGGTGAAAAGAGCAAAATAAAAACCTTAACATTGTTCTTATGAGGTTTTATGCACTACAGCGTTATTGATTAATTCGCAGGTCTAGCTGCGACAGTATGTTCGAATAGAAGTGAAACTCCACATATTAATGTACTCGACTGCTTTGAAATCTGAAATGATCTCAGTCTCTGAATATGTTCTGCTTTGTAGGTCGTCCAGGCTCCAGGAACAAGCCAGGAAACATTTAACTCGCTTCTGGATTTCTCCAAAGCATTAGGAAAGCATCCGGTCTCATGCAAAGTCAGTGTGAAAACAGTATTTCCAATGTGGTTTAGTACAAATGTGATGTACTGTGATTTATTATTGGAGACGATTAAGAGGAAAAAACAAAACAAACTAATTAACAGAAAATCTATTTATCTATTTAATCTTTAACGCGGTGTTGTTCTTGTGTAAGGACACTCCAGGCTTTATTGTAAACCGTCTGCTCGTGCCGTACCTAATAGAGGGTCTGCGACTACATGAGCGAGGTACACTTTCCCACCCGTGCTCCAGCTCACACCTACACACCTGTGTGTATTCGTCAAGGACATGATCCTGTTTGTTTCTGTGCGTCTCCAGGTCACGGTTCCAAAGAAGACATCGACGTAGCCATGAAGCTCGGAGCCGGTTATCCCATGGGTCCCTTTGAGCTTTTGGACTACGTCGGTTTGGACACAGCTAAGTTCATCATTGACGGTACGCACACGCGTGATCTGAGTTCACGTTATTATTTCTGTAAAGTGATTAACTGGATCATTGTTTCATAATCTGTTTTGAATGCTTTGGTACAGGTTGGTACAAGGCGGATCCAGAAAACCCTCTGTTCGCTCCGAGTCCGCTTCTCAACAAGCTCGTGTCCGAGGGCAAGCTGGGCAAGAAAACTGGAGAAGGTTTCTACAAGCACAAATAAACAGAACCGGGATGAAGCTGAACTTTCAGAGAAGAAAATTATTAATTAACACATAGAGAACGGCCAGTGAGCTGGAATCAGAATAACAGATCAATAAACAGCAGTTGTGCAATAGAGACAAAACAGATAAATGACCGAACAAACACTAGTGCCTTGCTGCAGTGCCATGATTAGAACAGAACAGATTATTATGATTTGTATGTCAGTGATAAAATCAATAAAGAGTGAAATCTTCACATTTGCTGTACTGACTGGCTTGAAAATGTTTTCATTTATTATTATTATTATTATTATTTGTAATTATAGGCTGTTTTTGAAGTTTCATCACATATCCATTTAAATCATTAAACATGCAGAAACACACCTGCCCATTGTGACATTTTGGATGAAGTAAAACACCAGTAAGTGTCCTACAACATCTAAGACCTTCTGTAAATGCTGAAGGTGAACATGTGACATATTGTGTGTGTGATTGTGGCCTGCCTCTTCTCTTTGCACAATCTCATGGTTACTGATGTTTATCTCTACAATACAAGCAAACCAAAATTCAGTTGTTTTCCCTGCGTGAGGCTGATGACCTAAAATATACTGATCTGACTTTGATTAAATGTTAATCATGTGAAATAAGCAACGGCAGAATAAAATTAAATAAAATCACCAGGGACCTCGGCAAGCCTGAAGTCTGCACAATGTTACGTCTTGTTCACTATAAAACAGGCTTAGGCTCCATGTGATGGTTCAGCTGTCGTGCAGTTGTCCAGTAGCAGCAACTGTTTTCTGTTACTTAATATTACTACTAGTGATATTAGTTCCAGACCGTCCAATCACGGCTCCGGCGTACTGAGAGAACGTTCTACCTTGATGGTGTCCGAGCTCTAGTGAGACACTGTGATTTTTATAACTAGAAAGTTCAGATTCAGGGGATCCTATAGGTCTGGCTCAATGGGCATTTCCCCTTAGATTAAATATTACAATAATTATTTTAATCTCAGACCCACGAACAACAACAGGACCAGACCTAACACCACCCGACCTTTATCTTTGGGGTCATCTGCAGTCAGCAGTCTGTCAAGATTCACCCAGAAGAATCACTTGCGTTTCATAGAGAGCTTCATCTCTACATGGAAATACGTGAAAAAGTATTTGCCCCCTTTCTAATTTTTCTTCTTCTTCTTTTTTTTTTTGTTGCCACATTTAATTGATTCAGATCATTTTTTTTGACCAGTCTCTTTCTTACTGTTGAATCATGAACCTTCATGGGACCATGTAGGTTAAGAAAAGCTTTTTTAAAATCACTTTTTATCATTTAAAAACTGCATTTTGTATTTACTCAGGTAATATTCAGTTCAGTTCAATTCAATTTTATTTGTATATCGCTTTTAACAATTGTTATTGTCGCAAAGCAGCTTTACACAATCAAAAGAATTATGGAAGTGTTTGTTTGATGATCTCAATCATTTAAGTGAGACGTAAATGCAAAAAGGAATAATAAACTTCAAAGCACTTTGTAAGTCGTTCTGGAAAAGAGCGTCTGCCAAATCCCGAAATGTAATGTAAATGTACATTAAACAATGTTCAGAGATCGTGTATGCAGTGTGTACACAAGTGCAGTGAAGTCAGAGGACATTAACCAATTTAATTTTCTTCCACATGTAAGTCTTTATGCAGTTGTTTGTTAACATCGTCTTCACTCGCGCTTGTTGAGCGTCACATTCCTTATTTATTTCCCACCTTCCTGTTATTAGAACCTTCCCTCTTCCAGGATGACTTCAGACTAGATTGTGCAACATGATTATGGAGAGATTTGTTCAGTGTTCGTCTGATTCATCGTCTGATCACAACACTTTTATTACACAATTATTACACAAGTGAGAATGATCATTTCCAACCTCAAGCAGTCTAAACCTGGATGCTTATTGGATTTAATCATATCAG
>QNUK01000187.1:112500-117500 GCA_013621035.1 Clarias magur | reverse complement strand
AAGCATATCCCATATCGTTCCCCTCTCTTGTAAACTGTTCCCCCTATGGAAGTCGTATTTGGTCTGAACTTTACTTTCACTTCACTCTTAACGTCTGCCATGTCGCCCTTATAACCATAACAACCTCAAAAGGAAGCGAGATGTTTGAGCATCTGTGAAGAAGAGAGTGTATGATGAAGGTTCCTGCGTTCCTGTCTCATGGAGCTCCAGATAGAACTTCATCAGCAGAAACACAAGATGGAGCTGCAGCACAGATTACTGATTTTATTTCAGTATTTACACGATAGTGAGGATTAGTCCAGGACCATGTTGCTGTTTAGCCCTTTTAAATAATAATAATAATCATAATAATAATATTGAATGTAAATAAACATGTACTCACATCAGTATTATGGCTGAAAGCTACAAGACTTTAGAATGAAATTGCAAATGTACGAAGCGTAGCTAACTAGCATCCTTGCTAACAGTATGATCACAGTATGAGATTTTCATTTAAAATTCTTCATTAATAAACAGAATTTGGTAATTTTGGTATTCAGTGTTTAGAAGTAACTTAAAATACAAAAAAAAAACACCAAGCCTGGGGAGACCACGCAACACCACACACACAGACCTCTAGGAGGGAATCGAACCTGAACCCTGGAGGTGCGACGCCACAGTGCTGACCACTGAGTCACTGTGCTGACACAAAATCAATTAAAAGTAATTTAAAATATTACAAGTAAAGTGATATTTTGATGAATATCTGGTTGAGGTCGAAGCATCATCCCCAGCGGCTCAGGGACGATCTGATCACTTCGATTCGTACACATTCTCTCACACGGTCAGATGCAGTTCAGTCGTTTCCATGATCCTGATCCTGTAAAGCTGCTTTGCGACAATGACGTTGTTAAAAGTGCTGTAGAAATAAAATGTAGTTCAATAGAGTTGAATTGGTGTGAGTCACTCCGTACCACGATATGCTTAAAATACAGAAACAAGAACGAGAGAGGACATTTCTTCACTCGCGGATCTTCAAGAAAAGCAAATGATGCAACATCCTGCTGAACTCGGACGCAGGAGACGGAGTGAACGTTGTGGGATACGGATTATAAATGTATGTCAGTTTATTTGTTATTTCTCCATAATGGATGACTTGTGGAAGTCTGGGAGGTTTGTGGGATTTTAACCCATTAATGCAAAAAAAAAAAAAAAACAAGATTTAGAAAGTTCATTAATTATCTTGAAAACCTTAATTAATTAATTTATTTATTTCACACATAAATCATCCACCATGATTAAGTCCTGACCGTAAACCCATAAACACGTCTTTGGGACGTGCTGGAAGATGTTCTCACTCTCTCAGTCATCGAAACAAGATCTCAGTTACAACGGATCTCCATCCAGAGTCGTATTGTTTGTTTTGTGAAACAGTGCGAAGGCGAATTCGAGGTGGGCTAATAAAATATTAGTGTGTGGCTTTCATTCCCTTAACATATAAATGTAATAACAGCTGGACATGAAGAACACCAGGGTCATGAAACTCCTGAAACACGAGCCTACTGAAGTGATTAGTCATGATGCACCATCACTACGACATCACTTTACACTGCCACAAGAAAACCGCTGCACTGGATTTCACCTCCATCATCACATTAATCAACATCACATTTCTGTAATGATTCAGCGCAGCGACGTCTCCGTGTATTAAGACTCTGTGTTTCTGATCAGAAGGTCATCGGTTTGAGTCCCAGCTCTGCCAAGCTGCCCTTGTTGTGCCCTTGAGCACGGGCCTTAACCCTGACCCCTCCTGGGGCGCGATGTCATGACCCTGTGCCCCGACCCCAGCCTGCTAACAAAGCTGAGATACGAGCAGAATTAAGACTTTCTCTGTGCAGAGGTTTAAACGTATTCCTCGACTTCCTTGTTAGGGGTCATGTGATCAAAACAGTAAAGACAAGTTTCCGGGAAAATAAATTTCTGAAACTTTTATCGCGATATCAACAGTATTTCATATCGTACCTTTCCAGTTCCTCATCTCTTGATGATGATGAAGAAGACTATCTGTATTTTAGAGCAGAATTGTGAATGTCCACTCGTGCGTGAGAACCATTAATGTACTGAAGACCAAGGCTCAGTCAAAGATGCTGATTTATTTTTTTGTCTTTTTTTGTCTTTTCTTAAAAAGGCATGTAGAAACACAGTTCAAATGTGACCACTTGGAAGCAAAGTGCTGAACCAAGATGACAGTGACTCAAAATGACAACAGATGAAAATAATAACAACAACAACAACAACAATAATAATAATAAAAAAAACTGAAACAAAAGAAAAAAATTTTGATCGATAATACTAAAAAATAGAATGTAAAATCAAAATGTTATTACAGAAATCGCTTGCATGTAATAAACAACATGGCGAAAAGACCAGACTATTATCTATCAGATAGAGAGGAAACAGAGCGACATCGCAATGAGAGAGACCGGCAAGTGCTGGGTAAATATATATATATATATATATATATATATATATATACACACATACATACATATATATCTGCTTCATTTGTCTGAACAATAAAATATAGGCCTCTGAGTACCCACTCGAACACACGCGTCATAACGCTGCCTGCAAAAATACCAAGGAAAGAGACAAATCCAGACATGTTTTCATTAAAAATTACACAAACTGAGCATTATTTTACATCTGAGCACTGGGAGGTCGTCATTAGTTACAGTTCTCAAATGAAAGAAGGTCTGTTCTGCAAGAAACACACAACAGCTTTCCCGTCGCAAAGCTTATTCTCGCATACATATATACCAGTATATATATATATATATATATATAAAATAAAGATAAAAATGACTTAAAATATACACCGAGAGATGAAATTAATATTTTAACATACAAAACAAAATCATTCGAAATTGACCTTGAACCCATAAAAGTCAAACCTTTGATCCTTTTTTTAATCATTTTTTTTTTTATGTCGCACCCACTCGCTGAAATATGAGTCTTAAGAAAATGTTTGTCAAGAATAAGATGATCCGTCTGACGTCTGGAGAGAGAGAGAGAGAGAACGCTCCTGAAAACCGGGCCCTGAAATGCTACATCACCGGGTGGAGAGAGACGAAGATGGAGAAGGAGACGGAAAGACACAGAGAGAGAGAGAGAGAGACGGAGACGGAGAGAGAGACGGAGAGAGAGACGGCGCTCGGGACGAACTGTACATACAGAATAACGCGGTTCTGAATAACTTAAAATAACTTAGGGATGGATGTGGACAGGTGTGTGATCATGTGATTGATTTCTTCCCTGTCTGCACATGTGTGTGTGTGTGTGTGTGTGTGTGTGTGTGTGTGTGTGTGTGTGTGTGTGTGTGTGTGTGTGTGTGTGTGATGATTTGTGCGGTTGGGTGAAGACATGATCAGTGCAATAACTTGAACTTTGGGAGCGACAAGCTAAAACCAACACAAACCCCGAACAAACTGTGTGTGTGTGTGTGTGTGTGTGTGTGTGTGTGTGTGTGTGTGTGTGTGTGTGTGTGTTCATATCTATGAAGGGCCGGGTGTGTATCTATATCCGTGTTGTACGTATGTATAGTAGCGAGTCCAGGCGGAAAGTGATTGTCTGTGGTTTCAGTTCAGTGTCTCTACAGCAGAGGAGCGCACTCGAGAGCTGGAGCCCTCCAAGAGGTCAGCAGGGGGAGTCAAGAGGTCGCAGACGGGGTCAGAGGTCATCTAACAGGCTTCCATCTCCAAAAGGGCCCCCGCAGCTGCTGGCTTTGATTTGCATGAGGAGAAAGCAGTTCGTTTTCCTCCTGTTTTGACACACACACACACACACACACACACACACAGACACACACACATTGAATGAGTTTGCTGTAAGTGTAGCGCGCGCCAGACTGAAAAACACTGAAAACCTCTGCAAACAGTCAAAGACAAAAACAGACTTTCTATTACAGTAAATGTGTTTCATGCTTTTGAAAATCATGAATGTGTGAATCGAGCGAGACTGTAACTGTAACTCGGTCACGGCGATGGTTTCACCCTAAGATCGTGCAAACTTTAATTCCTTCATTAATTGACTGAGCAGTAAAACTTTAAAACTGACGATGTGAAGCCTGGAGTAAGTCTCTCAGTGTTTGATGGATTTTGACCTTCAGTCGATCAGCGCGTTATTCAACAGCGATGTTCCCCGTGCTGACGTCCGGCCCAAAGCACAGCACTGAAAAAGGTTAGATTTTTTTTCCCTCCCACATTAATTACATAAAGTCTTCAGAAGATTCGATACTGCTGTAAGTCTTCATATTTACATATTTAAGAGGAACCGAGGACGCACTCGTATCGATGTCCTCTGACCTCGAAAAGCACCGGAATGATCGCTTGTGACTCGGAGAATCATCAGGAGGTGAAGCTGCAGAGAGCTGATCAGACTCCCGTGCATCATAAAGAATTCAATGGTACAGACTCGAGTGCGCGTATCGACAGGCTTCATGGACTCGAGATGAGCATCAAATGGAATTCCTGATCAAAGCAAGATAATAGAGGAGCATCACTCTCAAGAGCCAAGGTACCAGGAGTTCCAGGTACAAGTCTGCTGTTCAAAAGTGTCTCACACACACACACACACAGACGTTCGTGTGTTTCAGAGAGAGAGAGAGAGAGGGGGGGGGTTAGGGGTGTGAGGGAGTGAGAGGGGCGGCGGAGACCAAAGCGTCCTGGAGCTTCTATTTACCTCCTCCGTCCCCTCTTTTCATCGCTACACCTCAAAGCTCCCGAGCGGCCCGTGCCCCCTTCCTGGAGCGCACTTTCCTTCCAGGCCACACATGAAAAGGTCTGGCTGCCCTTCCTGCCTGGGGCAGAGGGAGCGAGGGAGGGAGCGAGGGAGGGAGCGAGGGAGGGAGGTTGAGACAGCTTCTGAGCACCGCCCACCTCAATACAAGTGCTAGGATTCACAAGCTTTAGCGCTGCAGCACCAAGTCGCAGGAAATTAAATGCTCCTCTGTTCTCCAGAGC
>QNUK01000187.1:32500-107500 GCA_013621035.1 Clarias magur | reverse complement strand
CTAAGCTAACCTCGATCCTGCTCCTGAGATCTGCATAAATTGAAGGCTTTCAGTATTCCTGGTATTATGCATATTAGTTTAAGGCTGTCACAATGAATCAGCGAGGGTGTCCGTCCCCCGTCTGCTCGGCGCTGCTAATTATTGGATCAGGGATAGACGGCTTTCACGCCAGCGGCCCGAAAAGAAGAAAAGCCGAGGAGAAAAGCATTCCGGTTTAGGTTTAGAGCGAGCCACAGGGTCGCGAATCGATCGACCATAAAACCTTTGTCTGGTGGCTTTCGCCTCATTCGCGGAGCAGATTTGTCACATCTGCGTACGTTTCGCTCTGACGGGGAGCAGAATAACAGGATACACTGTGAGAGAGACACGACCGAGACGAGACCCTCACGCTCCGTACGGCTTTCACTCCTGTGGACTTCTACCCAAGTGAAAGAGGATCGGCGTCCTGTTCCGAGCGTTCCACACGCCCGAGACGTCCGACACGGGCAGGAAGACACTGCGGGCAGGAAGACACTGCGGGCAGGAAGACACTGCGGGCAGGACCTTTCTCCATTCATGATTACACATGCGGGCCATGTGGGTGGATGAGAGGAAAGCGAGAGATGACATCTGGGGCTGTTCTTTTAAAACCAGCTCTTACACACACACACACACGCAGTGCATGCACATCCGCAGTTATGCTTTCCCTAGATCTGCACTCAAGATTCCAAACACAAAAGACAGGAGCAAGCAGGACTAGGACAACTTTCTGTCTGTAGAAATAAGGATTAAATGTAGAATACAGACGTCTGGTTTCGCACTGACTTCATAGGCGTACATATACATCTACATATACATCTAATGACATCACAATATTCCTTATCCAAAGTGGCATCTTCCATTAATCAGTCAGTGAAAGGGCAGTTATTATCCACATCAACAGTAAGGAAGGAAGAAAGGTATGAAGATGGTAAAGTCATGCTCATTTAATAGAGCAGTGTGTCGTTTAAAACATCTAATAACTTCCTCCTCCTCCTGTGTGTATTTACATCCAGTTGCTCCTGTTTAAGCCACTAATACCTTGATGGCGTGGTGTGTGTGTGTGTGTGTGTGTGTGTGTGTGTGTTTTTTAAACCTGGGACAGGAAAGAGTCAGCTCTGGGAGGGCAGAGCCAGAAAAATGTAAACAGAAGTCTGAGCGTGAGAAGCTAGCACAACATATTAGAATTCAGACTGTATGTAGTACATCATCTAGTTATTACTGTCACTTTTTAAACGACATGCGAGTGCCCGAGCTGTTCAAAAACTTAGTTGTGTCAGTGGAATGCCAAGCAAAGCAAGGTGACTTTTTTTTTGCATTTTGTGTAAGATTTAGCGAAGACGTAGCACCATGCGTTCGAAGAATGTTAGCAAGGACAGCAGCAAGACGAAAGGGGAGCCGCTTTCAGTTTGGTTTTTAAAGCAGCCGGTGCCGAGAGGAATCATAAATTAAGGTTAAATGAGGTTTAATGTCCATGTATTTCATATTTTACTTCATTTACACATCTTTTCTAAATGTTTTGATTGTTTTTATATTTAATGAAATATGATTATGGTGTAGGAAATCGGTAATATTGGGGATATTTCTGAGCGGCTGGAACAGATTATCTGTAGTTACATTATTTCCTATGGGACAATGCGCTTCACAGTACGACATTCCACCTTAAGAGCTCAAAATAATAGACAGTGTTACACGACCAAAAATATGTGGACACCTGACCCTCACTCGTGTGTAGAACAATGTAGAACTCAAGACCCTGAACCTGTTCCAGCAGGAGAACGTCCCCGTCCACAACGTAAGATCCATGAAGAACTCAAATCGCCTGCACTCCCTTAACCCCACTGAACACCTTTCTATTATGATCTGGATCACACAGACGACCTCAGCCCCCCCCTCACTCCTCCCTGCCCCCCCCACAGCCGAGCTCCACAGTCTGGTGGAAGATCTTCTCAGAAGTGACGTGTGGTCACTGTTACAGCAGCAAACGATTCCTCATGACTCTGAATGAGATGTTCAATAAGTACACGTGGATGTGATGGTCATAATACTCATACGTTTCACTGTATAGTGTACATATTAAGTGTGGTTGGTAGAATATACAGTACCAGTCAAAAGTTTGGACACCCCTTCCAACTCCATGATCTTTCCTGATTTTTATTTCCAAAACAATACTGAACTGTTTATCCGAAAAAACACAATAATCTCCAGTTGATATTGAGATGTGTATCTGCTCCTTCTGCTCTATAAAGCTTCATAACGGCTCTAATCCGAGGTGCTGGTTGAGGTTAATTGGTGATTTCTGAGGCTGGTGAGTCTAAATGAACTTCTCCTCTGCAGCAGAGCTCAGTTTTGGTCTCGCTTTCCTGGGAAGGTCTTCATGAGAGACCTTGATGGGGTTTACAAACGCACTCGACACAATACTGTTCCTGTGAGAACTGTTCCAGGAACAACATAGAACAACAGCTGACGGTTATTGTTGTTACTTAACTACCTAATGCCATAAAAGTGTTATTTTATAGTTTTAAGGAAATTCAGCATTGTTCTAGAACGTAGAAAATAAATTCAAGCTTTGTGTCCAAACTTGTGAGTGATACTGTAAGCGTGGTGAAGCTTTAGGATTAGTCTGTGTCAAGATGAATAATTAGTACGTACAGGGACACGGAGGGCCTCTTACCATTGCTCAGATGTACGCCGTTTTCATTCTCTGGGCTGTACCTGCAGAAAATGGAAGTCTTTAACAAAAAGGGGGGATGGTTGCTTAACATCGTACCTTCAGTGTGCAGTCATACAGAACAATCTGATAAGCACAGAGTGAAGACTAATCAGTTTATCATCTGCATTAAAACACATTCAGTGCATGTCCTCCCCACTAACCGACTAAAACAAGTGCCTTTAGATCAGACAAAAACAAACCGACTGCTACAGAAACACACAAAACAAGTAAATAGAAATTAAAAAGGGGACAGAAAAAGAGAGAGAGAGAGAGAGTTAAAGCCTGAGGGAGTTGAGTCTTATCAAAGAATGGACAGACTAATCCCAAAGACTGCGAGTCATGTGGAGGAAGTGACAGATGGATGGAGGAATGGAAAGCGTGAGTGACGGCAGGATGTCTGCTGCACCGGCACAATATCTGCACAACCTTTCTAAACCCAAGCTAAGAAATTGAGAAAGTTCCCTTTAAAATGCACTGAAGTCTAAAAAAAAACCAAAAAAAAAAAAACCGTGTGCTTATTGTTAAACGTCTGAGAGCGGAGCATGCAGCGCAGGCGGCGCGGTCAGAGCCTGGAGTCGTACTGAACATTCACAGGAAGAAGGGAGCCAAATGCAGAGGAGTGGAAAAGAAAAACAAAAATAAAGCAGAAGGCAAGAGGAAGGTGTTTACCTGAGGCTGATTCCTGGAGCTTCTCCCTCTTTCTTTTCTTCTTCTTTCCCTAGAAAATATCCAGAACAAGGCTTAAAAATACCGCTCCAGCCCTCGCGACCGCGCCAGAATATTTCATGTTCGCACTTCACCAAACACTGACTGTACGTCTCCACTTCAACCCGTTAATCTCTCTCTCTCTCTCTCTCTCTCTCTCTTTACTTCACCTGATCCCTGATCGTTCACACCTGCGAGAGCGTTACAATACAAAGACAAATCCTTCTACAAGACATTAGGAACTGATGATCAGTCCCAAAGTTACAGGCAGGAATGAAATATCGGGCCTGCTCTAATCCCATGAAGATCGCTGCTCTCGAGCCAGAAGTCGGGATTGGTCGGGGATTTGTAGCTTCCTCTAAATCCCCTAGCAGGGTGACTATAGGTGGAGATCGCTGTGCCATCGTTCCGCCGTCCGATATCGAGGCGTGCTTTGGTTGCCTGCTGTAAAAGTCTGATAATCCACTTATTCAGCAGCTAATCTGTGTATTCTAGCTGCGGCTGACGGAGCCATGAACCTCTGAACGTGCGTGACGGAGCAGGGCCGCGCTCAGGCTGCTTAGCGTAGTTAAATACAGCTGCACGGACGCTGCCAATGTAACCAGCTGAGGGGAGAGTTCATCCCTCTTTGAAGTGTTTTTTTTTAATGCCTCGTGTGCTTCCACTAGCTTGGGGAACTGGTTCAAGTCCAAATGTTTACGTCCATCAACTGCAGAATCATATAACTGCTGCAGGAGTCTCTGCTGAGACGGTCTGATTAACGTTAAGGAGATGAGTCTGATCGCCTGCACGGCGTGTATTATACTGTATTCATCAACAAGACGTCGGGATTTCCGACCTTGGGCTGCTTTTTACGTACCTACATTACATTATACCACAATATTATTACATTCTTTAACCTGAAGTTGTTGGTTAATTTCAGTGCATATACAGTGGAACCTTGGATTACGAGCATAATTCGTTCCAGAAGTGGGCTCATGTTCCAAAACACTCGTAAACCAAAGCATAATTTTCCCATAAGAAATAATGAAAACTCAAATAATTTGTTCCACAGCCCAAAAAAATAAATACATAAAAATAATTAATACAACATATAAAGTGAAAATAAAACAAATTAACCTGCACTTAACCTTTAAAAAAAGTACAAATAATTCCTGACAGATAAGTGTTTCTGTTTGTGTGCGCAGGCGCCATGTGTGTGTGTGTATGTGAGAAAAGGTGAGAGAGTGTGTGCGCCAGTGTCAAATTACACGCGTGCACACACATAGGAGACGCTGAAACAGAGAGGGAGATGTTGATTATGCAAGTAAGAGACGAGCACTAAGACCCAGCAGGGGAGACGATTACCCACGATTCCGCAGCACAAGAGTGACGCTCGGTGTCAAGATAAGAGGCGCATGCGTGATACATGATACTCGGCACTCGTAAACCAAGACATGCTCGTTTTTCAAATCAGAATTAATAAAAAATCTTTGCTCATCTTGCGGAACACTCGTAAACCGCATTACTCGCAATCCGAGGTTCCACTGTAATTGAATCGCAGGTTTATTTACTCAGTGTAATGTGTTACCGCTTCTATAGTAGCAAGAAATTTACAGATTATCTTTAAACGTGCTGGTATTTATTAAACCTGTAGTCACAGATGTGGTACATTTTTACATTTTTCATAGAAGTGTCGTCTTTGTGTCAGCCTATAGCGTATCTACGGCAGGACATTATTCAAGACAAAGAGGGGAGACAGTTTGTGGTGTTGCAAAAACATGACACGCTGCATTTCTTTAAAGAGAAAAAAAAAGGATTGAAAAAAAAAAACTTCTATCGCAGGAGGCTTAGGGGAAGTCCATCACAGGGCACACACACATACACGCACTGTAGGTAATTTGAGAACGGCAATTAGCCTAACCTACATGTCTTTGAACTGTGCGAGGAAACTGGAGAACCCGGAGGAAACCCACCAAGCACGGGGAGAACATGCAAACTCCATGCACACACAGGCTTGAGGCGGGAATCGAACCCAGACCCTGAAGGTGAGATGCGACAGTGCTAACCAATACGCCATCGTCTCGCCTGGTAAACATTCTTTCGCTCTCAGTACTGCACTATTCAGTGTAACTTCAGGACTGTATCTTCTACACCATCTGTAGTTCCTATTGCACGTCACACCTGTGAGACCAGCATACGCATTGTCACGATGTAATCGGTCTAATCTACACTAACATTTCATATTCAAATGAATATGACAAATCCTAAACTAAGCAGCTCCAGCGATATGAAGCTGAACCGATGTTATGTGCAGAACATTCGTCCCTGCAGAGCCCGTGATGAGGCATGGCACGTGATGGGCGTGTCCCAAAGCAAGACGCGTAGGATATTACGATGATGTCATTGTTGGAGCATAAATCATAAAATTTCACTATTATTGTAATAAAAAATGATGAGACCAAACGAATCAATTTCAACCAAATAACCATCGCCTGTTTAATGTCCTAAAAGTCAGACTGGCCTTCTAACAGATTTCTACAGCGGTTTATTAAATGCTAACACACTCACACACACTCGGAAGCTCAAACACACGGCACGTTTCCCAGCATGTATGGATACTTACGTAATTGTCTCTGGCAGACCAGCCGGGGTATAGCTGCATGTGGAGCTGCCGTTCCTTGCGGGCTAATTCATAATACTTCGCTTGCTCTTCCCGAGATAAAGCGTGCCACTGTCGGGTGCAAAGAGAAGATTAGAGACAGAGAAATCAGAGTCAGTCCATTACATGCGCGCTTTCAAGTTCCCAGCACAGAGGCGCATGCCGACGTTTTGTCACAAAATGCTTCGCCAAGTGATTCGTGTTTTTGGGGGGTTGTTGATGGCAAGGGGCGAGGGGGGGGGGACACGATGAAGAGATTAACTTGCACGGCGAGGGGAGAAGGGGCCGGGGAAAAAAAAACTTTGATTTCATATCAAAACACTGGTTCCAATTTAGCGGCGCTTTACTTCAAACTATGTCAGCGGGCAATTACCCCACGCAACCGCAGAATGGTGCTTTACTGTGGCCGGCTGCCTCAAACCGCTCAGGCTTTGGTTAAGGCATTAAACATGCTGAGTCGTTCCTCTGTCTCCAAAAAAACAGGAACACGTCCTGGCACTGCTCGGCCTGACCATGCCAACCCTCGCAAAAAAAAAAAAAAACCACTCGTTTTTAAAGTCACAGCTCTTGTAGCCAAATAACTGTTAAATGACACGAGACAGAGTTTCAGAGTTTCGGTGATGAAGGCCGCATGGTCTAGTTTTACTTCGGTACGTACCCTTCTGCCCAGGATCTGGTTGATGGCGGCGCTCTCCTTCAGCGTGCATTCGGCTACCACGTTGGCGCGCATCTCTTTCATGTAAAGCATGAAGGCGTTGAGCGGCTTCTTGATGTGAGGCCGTTTGGGCTCCTGCTCCTTTCGCTGGTCGTGTTGAGGCTTCCTGAAAAAAGAAATAATCGCCAAAAGGAAGCAGTTAGAAGAAAGTTTGGGATTGATAAAAAAAAAAAAAATAATAATAATAATAATAATAATAAAAGCGCGGGGTGTCTTGAGGGCGACAGCGGCGTCACTGGGGCTGCCGCCACGAAGACGGCAGCGAGTGTGAGAATAGCATGCGATCTCTTTGGTCATCCAAAGCAGAGCTGCACGACTCACTAACAGAACGCCTTTAATCACGTCCAGTTGGGTGCTTTCATGCATAGAGATTACGTCACCAGTAATGGCAACCAAACCCTGAGCCTCGATCCTCTTGCCAACAGGGAGAAGAAAAAAAAAGAAAAGAAAAAAAAAAAAAGTCGTCGTCTCTCCCAAAAGCCTTTTAACTGCACACGTCTATCGCAGAGCTGGATCTGCTACCTGGGGCCAAATGGAGCACAGAGTCTTATCTGTTCACTGCTGCTTATCCACAGCCAATTGAGGTTAATTAGAGGCTGTGATTCTACAAGCAGGTCCCGATCTGCTGCTAATGAGAGCCGTGGAGCCCTGTCTAGGACAGAAACGTTTAAAAAGGGTCAAAAAAAAAAAAAAATTATGTGTACGAGTCCATGCCATGTAGAATCACAAGTCAAATCTATGAGCTGAACACAGAAGCACACAGGCACGAAGGATGGAGAGAGGATGGAGAGGACAGCGGCCTGTTCCACCTGCTCCTGTTCATCATCGGCTCCATTTATTTATTTATTTATTTATTTATTTAGCTTTGCTGATCATCATGCGTCACACGAACGCCTTGCCATCATACACAGGTCCGCTGACAGACTCGGCTGCATTTTACTACGTACTAAAAGTTTGATTGATGTGCATAAAAACCCAGAAATAAGGCAAAATGTTTAAAATTCTGGAGAATTAATATTTTTCAGCTTTGAAGATGCATACAAGATGTAAATGAACTGCATAAAATCTTTAACACAGTAAAACTCTTCCCATCAGACTCTTATTAGAGCTTTCATTAAATTACAGTCATTTTCAGCACATGTATCAGTAAAACGCAGTGAGGAAGTTGATGCATATTTATTTAGACATGAATCATACTGCCACAATACTCAAAAAAAAAAAAAAAACGATACGGAACTGTAAACTCTTTATTGGCACTTTCGTCCTTTTAGCATAGATCTGTTACGTATAACGATAAGTTTTTAAATGTCCCTTTAACACCTTATAGCAGTTCTGTACCGTACTGTAATCAGACAAAACTCTCGGTCTCCAGTGTGTTTACAAACAAAACATTTAGATTAGAACAGAAATCCCCGCCGCTTTGTGTCCCTTTGCCATTTTTATATATTTTATATTCAACCTAATCAAACATTTCCCCTATTATGACCTCATTGATAACGATATGCTCTTTGTCTTATTTACATAAACACTGAAACACTGGTGCTTTTGGTACTTGGTTTCAGCTGCAGCGCCTCGGGGGAACACAGAGATCTACGTTAACTTTTTTAAAGAAATGTTTCAATGAATTTTAAAGGTACTGTATATTTTACGGTGAAATAAACTTGCAGGTATTAAAACATACGCACCAAAATGACACACAACGACACACAACATAAACTTCATTATGTTTCCATAAATAACTATAAAATAAAATATTGCAAACTGAAACTGTCAGTAGGGCGTGGTTTCAAAGACAACTCGTCTCTCTCTGGCTGGCAATCAAAGTGAAAAGGAACAAAGATCATCACAAATGTTTCAGGCAAAAGTGAACAACAGAGAACAACAGCGATCAGGAAGAAATAAAATCTGGTCCAGTCCTGTCTTTTAGTAACGGACCAACGCTGGGTAGATTTACTTTGCGCTCTCAGATCCATCAGTCTGATTTATTGTTGCATTATCTCGAGTTCAATCTATAAGTGTCGTCCAACTCGGGTTCTGGTCTTAGTTTATTTTCCACTGAAGCGGATCAGTCATAGAGGCTACAGAAAGAGCGACTACATCGACTCCGCGCCAGCGACATCAAAGCCAATGATGTGTTTACACGACTGTTTGGTCCAACATGGAAGAAAAGCTTAGATCACCATTTTCCCCTTGTTGTCTGTTTCTCCTAATTGTTCCATGTCTTAATTGTTCAACAAATAAAACCCAAGCGGCTCTTTCATCAATTCTGTAACGCTCATGCAATACTCGAGTGTCTATTCTACAACAGAACATCCAGAGCGGGTATTTTCTTGTATAATATTAAAAGCGGTTTCCTAATCCTAGTCTTTAAAAACTTATTCAGGGATCTGAGTCAAGATTATACATCAGGAATTTAGAAATGAAGGAGGAAGATGATGACGACGATGATGATGATGAAGAGGGACGACTCACATGTGCATCAGGTCCGTCTCGTGTGGAGGCTCGTGTTTGACTTGTGGGTTGACGATGGCAGGGTGGGGGATTCCCGTGGCGTGAGGCCCGGGAGGTCCTGGAACCATGTGATGTGGGAACCTGAAAACACGAGAGAGAGAGAGAGAGAGAGAGAGAAAAGGAAAAGAAGAAAGACGGCACGGCGAAGGTGAGGGATATCTTCACCGTTATTGGGAGTCAGTGATACTTTTGTGTGACATTAAACTAACAGCACCGTTACTGCCTGCCGATGACGATAAACAAATAAACAAATAAAGTCCAGCAGAAAACTTCAGCGTGAACTTTAACCCCTGTAAGGCCTCGAAAACTTTCACTCTTCAATTCCTTTCATGCTGTTTAACAACTGTGTCGGTCTTGGACTGATATCTTCTGCTCTCTGTGCCACTGGCTATAGATGACACACACACACACACACACACACACACACACACACACACACACACACACACACACACACACACACACCAATTAAACTTGAAGCAGGAACGACGTTAACATGACGTGCTGTCCGTTCGGTTCCCAGTCCTCCACATCATCTCCGGTTACTTTCCCATTTGATCTGCACTGGGCATGGTTGACATGGTTGACATGGTTGACCTCAGTGCCCGCCTGCGGTCTGATCCGGTTTCAGTGTGTTTATACGCGGAGCGCTCAGCCCTCGCTCGCTTCTCCTCCGGTCTCGTACGATTCTCACGCTCGGCTCACAGGAGCCAGGACGAGTCGAGGAGCAGCTGCATGTGGCCTGGACGAGCGCGAGGCCAAGACTGAGTCAGGAGAAAGCTCAAGATGGGAACGGCACTGGACACACACACACACACGTGTGTGTGTGTGTGTGCGTGCGTGTGTGTGTGTGTGTAAACTTACCAGCCCAGTGGTGGGGTCATCTGTCCAACTGCTCCAGGGGAGAGCGAGTAGAAGTTAGGAATATCTGGACCAGGGTGATGCCTCGGCATTCCTGTACACACACACACACACACACACACACACACACACACACACACACACACACACACACACACACACACACACACACACACACAGAGAGATGATTCATCTTAGTCTCCATCTTCTCTCTTCTATTTTCCCACACAGTCACAGGAAACCGTTTGGCCCGATTTAACCCAAGTGAGTTTACATAGTTTTGCATTTTGTATAAGATTTAGTGAAGACGCAGCACCATGGGTCTCAAGAATGTCAGTGGTGCCGCTAAGAAGAAAGGGAGTCGCTTTCAGTTTGGTTTTTAAAGCAGCCGGTGCCGGTCCACTTTACGCTGTACAGTAAACATTGGCACCCAAGACACGCCCCTTCCCTTATGTTAAGTGGTCCATAATAAAACAGGTTATTAAAATAATAATAATAAATAATAATAATAATAATATAGTTATATAAAAGCACCAGACTTACTTAAAATTTTTTTTTTATTATTCATTCAGGGAAATAATGATGAGTGTTGTAGAGAGAAATTAAATGCAATAGGTAAAAAGGTGCCTAGGTACAAAGAGTGTGCATTTAGCCCAGAAGATACTGACTTAAAGTGTCCAACCAATAGCACAAAACACACACTCACACACACGCACGCACACGCGCGCCCACTCCCACACACACACACACACACACACACACACACACACACACACACACACACACACACACACACACACACACACACAGGACTTCAAATCGATACCAAAGTCAGACGGTGAGCAGCTCCGTGTTCTTTCAACAGCAGGACTCAGAGCTGAAGCACTAACAAAGCTTTTACACCAGTTCATGTTACGGGAACAAACCCCTGACTGTCGTCATGTCCACTGCTACACACACAAACTGGAACTATGAATCCACCCTAATTTAGTTTTGCTCTTTGACAGGAAAGTAACAGATTCTATCTATATAACCCTGGGACATAAACTCAGAGGTAGAAGACACAGGACACAGATGAAGTGGACGACTCTCATTAAACAACATCAATCTGTAGCACAGACTCATCATACTATACTGAACACATGTGAAAGCTCTTGTTCCACTTCAGGCTCAGTGTGATGGGACGGTGCGGTTTGTGACGTCACCCTTTAAGAGGCCTGCGGTGCTTTATGAAGCATTATTATGTCCTAGTGCAGACTGCTCATCCAGGGGAGTGTTAATGTGACTCTTAACGAGTGTGTGTTAGCGACTCTAATTAGACAAAAAGGACTTGTATAGCAAATTCACCAAGTCTGATATTAAATGTATAAATTTGAGATGAGGGCATTAAAAAAAATAATTTTTTTATCCAAATAACATTGCAGTTCCTCTATAATCCTGCAGGGAGTGCACTCTAAACTATCAACCCTACAGTGCGGGTTTAGGACCGTCATTTAAAAAACAAAATTGTTATTATCGAATTGTCATCCTAACAGAATCGCTCCTGGGTATTATGATATCGTATCAGGACGTCCCTGGTGATTCCCGTTCCTATATATAAATAAAAAAAAAACCTTCTCCATGCTTTATTTCAATTTATGTAAATATCGTGCCATGATTTGCTTCTCTATGAAACGGCTCATGTGATAATCTTAGTAGTGTAGAATAAAATCCTGATCAACTACAGTGGAATAAAAAGAAATAAATAGACCTCAAATCTCTGTTCAGTTAGATTACAGTGGCATCGGACCGAACGCCGGCTGAGTCGCGTGTACGTCCAGGAGCCGTTCAGAACTTGTTTGAGTCAGTGAGAAGCCAAATGCAGCGAGTTTAAGTATTTTTTTGTGTTTTTTTTCTTGCATTTTGTGTAAGATTTAGTGAAGACGTATCAGCATGAGGCCTGAGAATGTTATCATGGACGGCAGCAAGGAGAAAAGGGAGCCGCGTAGAGTTTGGGTTTTAAAGCAGCCGGTGCCGAGAGGAATCATAAATTAAGGTTAAGTGAGGTTTAATATCTATTTATTTCATATTTTACTTAATTTACACGTTTTTTTAAATAAATGTTTTGATTGTTTTTATATACAGAAATATACAGATTATAGTGTTGGAAATTGGTAACATCGGTGATATTGATACCAATCAAATGATATACATTGGCTAGAACGGATTATTTGAATTTACATTGTTTCCTATGGGACAAGGCGCTTCACAATACGACATCTAGATACGACAAATACGACATTAAGAACTCGCCTCTGGAGCGGACTACATTAAACTCGTATGCCGAGGCAGCGCTGTACAGCTGTTGATGTTTAACGCTAACACCAGTGTTGTGATCTCTGTAACGTCCGTAATGTAAACTATAGTACCTGACCAGCGTATGGACATTTCTGTTTTCTGGGTAATAACTGTGCGTCTCCATCGTATCCGCTCAATGAATGGCTCACTGATCCCGAGAGTCAAGTGTGTGTGTGTTGGCGTGTTTTCATCTGGTGTGGGAGTGTGTGGAGGATATTTATAGCTCACTCGACTTCCACGACATCACCACATCCTCTCCATCTTTCCTTCTATCTTTTTCCTCCCTCGTATTAAGTTTCTGCAGAGACAAACGACCGCCGGAAGGAGCACATATGGAGCCGAGCTTGTGTGCAGTTGTGTTCCAGACCCCCCGCCACCCCGACAGACCCTACACCCCCCCCACCCCACCACCCCGACCGACCCGCTTCCTCCAGCTGCTCTCAACCGCTGAGCTGAAGGAGGGACGACCTGCTCCAACTATACTAACTGCTGATATGTCTTAAGCAAACATGCTATTTTAAGGTGTGTGTTTGTGTGTGTGTGTGTGTGTGTGTGTGTGTGTGTGTGTGTGTGTGTGTACCTTTGGCGTCCTGAGGGTGGTGACCGGAGTGAGGGCCGGGGGCAAAGTGCTCATCGCTATAGGTGATCAGAGGTGTGAGGGGGTGAACTGCGTGTGACGGCTGAACCACTGGAACCTTATTCGACTGCACACACACA
The DNA here is from genome assembly GCA_013621035.1 of Clarias magur. NCBI lineage: Eukaryota > Metazoa > Chordata > Actinopteri > Siluriformes > Clariidae > Clarias > Clarias magur. Next base: position 94,282 of record QNUK01000187.1, on the reverse strand, counting down.
CACACACACACACACACACACACACACAAGGAGGGGCGGGGTTAGAATTCAACATTTTACAAAACAACACCAAAAAGTAAAATCATTCTTTTCTTACTTCTTGCTTACAGACGGCCAAAAAACAGTCGTGGTGCTGATTTTATTTTGTTTATGTTAGAACACAGAAAATGTGTTGGACAAAGAAGCTTCTTCTGAAGTTTATGCAACGTGGAAGTGACCAATCTCCCTTTCCAAACATTTCAAACTCCTCTAACTATTTTTTTCTATTGAGATGATTTTATTTCTGCCCCAAAAAAGTCCAATTTTCAGAGTTAGACTGTCTCAGTTTAAACAATAATCATTTAAAATGCAAGTTATTATATTTCTTCATGAGTGTTTATGATAATATTGGTGTAAGCTTCTGGAAGCATATGAACTTCTGCTTAAATTGTTTTTTGGTAAAAGCTTAAAAAGGAAAAGAAAATATCTGTCGTGTCCGTAACCGTGTCAAATTCACATTGCAATATCTTAAAACGTTTGCATTTTAGAATAAAACACTTTTTCAAGTTTGTGTCTTTTCATGTGAAATCTAAATCGGCCGAGTTTCATCTGAATAACAGTTAACATTGTTGAAAGATTTGAAATAAAAAAAGTTACAGGCACAATGGACATAAAACGGCATGAAATTGTATTTAGCAAACGAGTTTCTTTTTATCTGATGTGTTAGCATATTTACAAAACAAACAAACAAACAAACAAACAAACAAACAAAAAAAGGCGAAGCATGGATCGGGAGAGAAGAAGCATATGATGAAAAATGGTGTTCCATGATCCTGTGTGAGAATTCACCTTCACCTGGTCAGACACTTTTTAACACTGATACCATGTTCTGGCCAAGTATGATTTTGTGGCTTAAATGTTTGTTTTCTATCTTTTGTAAGAAATGAATGTCACAATATTATAGCATGCATAGCATTAGTATAAAAAAATGCTAATTTAAGACGGTCAAACCACTCTTTTACTTCAATCAATTTAAAATATATATATATATAAATATAATAATATATATATTCCCCCCTTCTTTTTGTGCATTTTTCCAGTTTAAAGGAAATTCCATTGCTGGTTGTTGTGATCTCATCACTCACATCTGCACCTTGTCCTGGTTAAAAGACGAGAAACTGATGACCTCACATGCTATGCTTTATCACCAACATTCTCTCAAATCACACCAAATATTCCACTGAAATACACGAGAGGGAGGAGAATGAGAGGGAGGAGGGAGCGCTGGAGGAAGGGAGCGCCACAGGGCAGAGGCAGAGCCGAGGCAGGGCAGAGGTCTCAGGGCTGGAGATCAAAGGGAATCATTAGCCGGTGAATAAGGGAGTTCATTACAGAGCTCCGGCCGTCTGCGGTGGAACTAAGCAGGGTTAATCACGTCAGCAGCGGCCTCAACGAAACACACACACACACACACACACAAGTGCGGGCTGACTCACATAGCCAAAGTCTTGACACTAAACAGCGCACACTCATATACACCCACACACACACACACACACTCACTCATACACACTCATACACTCACACACACACACACACACACTCATACACTCACACAGCAACCGCAACATCATCAGGATGTATACGTTACTGTAATGATTATCCCGTTTCATGAAACCTAAACGAACCGCTTATGTAAAAATGTTTTCATTGTCAGCTTTGGAAGAACGACAGGGAAAAAAAACAACAACTAAAAATCCGTTCCTAACATTCACACGGTTGGTGAAGACCAAAAGGCTTTTTTATTTTCTTCCCAAGACCTCCTGAGCCTGATGTTCCCGTCCGACAGGCGAGTCCAAACCGGGCATGTGGTCCTGGAGGCAGGGCTCGGTTCAAATGAGTAGTTTGTCCTAATTTGTGAGCAGAGCTCGACATTCTCGACCCGCTAATTGGCACGAGCGGCCAAAGGGGCGGTGGAAGGTACCATTACTGCTCCATAAAACAGTCTGGTTTCAAGCTGTAGGGTGTGGGAGAGTGAGTGTGTGTGTGTGTGTGTGTGTGGGAGTCTCTCGTTCCCGGCACCACACTGACCCAAGGAGCTGCATGTTCTCGTCCCAGAATGGCAAAGTAAAGAAACGAAGCTAACAGGACACAATTACCAGTTTAATATCTGACCTCAGAAGGTCTGCTTGCTGTTGGCTGGTTGACGTTCCTGCTTCCTTTAATCAGAATTCCATAATAAAATAAGATTTGTCCTTAAGGACGAGTCTGTGGCCGTACACGTCACAGTAAACTGGTTTATGACCGGAGGTTAAATGTCAGGACTAATCCAGGTGAGTCCAAGGAGGAGCTTTAACCGTCCGATCTCAGCACAGGAAACGCGACCACGACCCGACCTCTAATAACACCGCGCGACCCGAAGCCTGCCGTCTGAGACGCGTCCCAACGTGAGGCCTAAATGGTAGCGTGCATGCTTCTTCCTTTATTTTATGCCTTTCAGCTCCTATTGGCTTTTCCTGTGGGAATGAGATAAGAAGCGGGCGGATTTTGGCTTTAAGCCCCCCTGTACCCCCCCCCCCCCCGTCCCTCCCCCCGTCCCTCCCTGTCCCCCGTCCCCGTCTCACAGTGGGGTGAAAGAGAAAAGAAAGACGAGCAGCAGAGGAGAGAAAGGGGATGTGTGGAGACGAGACCGTCATCAAAATGCTCATGAAAATGAGCCGTTCTCTTAGTGACACACACACACACACACACACACACAGACACACACACACACACACTGCTCTTGCGTTTGGATCTCGGTAATCGCCCAGTCGCGGCTGTCAAAGTGTATTTCACTCAACTTCTTAATAAACTCCCGGCGCTGTGCATCACTTCCGCCGCTAGGCTAATGTCACACACAGACACACCCAGAACCTGACGACCTACAGAGTCATAATGTACGTATTCTCTAACATGAGAGCCCTTTAGAGCAGGAGGTTAAATCACATCAATCTTGAAATGTATAGCGTTTCTATGTAGCACACAGGCTAATTGTCAAAGCCACGGCCTTTAATAAAGCGAAAGGTCCAACTCACTCACACGGACTGTGCAAACACTTTCACTGGTGCGACCCAGGATGTGGTGACCACAGGAACCCGCGTCGACGATGTCATGGCAACTCGGCCCAGATCCCGCGGACGCTACATTAACACAGACTGGGGGGGCTTTACGGGGTACGGGGCGACCATGCTGAGAGTCCCTGTCACCATTTCACTCTTCATTGTGAGGAAAAAATAATAGGCGTAGTCTGTTCTATTCATATTTGAGGAGAGGCGGCGTGGACTGGAAAGAAGCAATTCCACTTGGAGTTTTATAAGCAGGCTGGCTTCACAACAACCTTAGATGTGGTTTTAAGAGAAATTCATTGTGTGGAACTCGAGCTGGCCGAAGCCCTGCAGAAACTCAGAGGTGAAAAGACTGGGAGAGACAAGACGAGACGAGACGAGACGAGACGGAGAAAAGCAGAGAGCAGTAAACGTCCTGCTCCGTTCTCAAAGGTGTCTGTAGGACGACAGTGTAGACTCGTTAACATTCTCCAAACCAGTGACGTCTAAACTCTTCTAGTGATTCCCCAAACATCCGTCTCCTCCACACACACACACACACACCCCAAAACACACACACACACACACCCCAAAACACACACACACACACACAAGTCAATTATTCCACTTATGCGACATGCAGGGGAAAAAAGAGGAAGCAGGACTTTTATGATAATCGCTTCCCACTTCTGTAATTTATATGCAATGAGGCCTGGTGACGCTCACGGCTACAGCCGAGCCCGAGCGAGACGCTTCACTCAGTCAGGGAAATGAAATGTCCAAGATGGAATTCTCAGCCTAATACAAGTGTGCGTGAAACTCAGCAAAGCTCGACGTCATGGCGAATTTCACCGACATAAACCTGGAGCTTAAGCGGCACAACGGCGGACTCGCACCAAAATAACAAACAAATAAATAAATAAATAACGTGATTATAAATAATAACGCGAGATCATTCAATGTGTGGATTTAAAATGTGCCAAGATGCGGAAGTTTTGTCATTTTAACATTAAATAATTATCAGTCTGAACATTTCTCAGTTTCGTGCACAGAAGATCCCACGGTGTCGCATTTTGCTTTCGGCTGCTTCATTCCTGAGGTTTGTGAATTTCCTGGGTCAAAGTTCATCTCCATCAAACGCTCTGAAAACCAAAACTGCCGTTTAAAGCAAATTCGTATTTGCATCCTGCTCTCTCTCTCTCTCTCTCTCTCTCTCTCTCTCAGACTGATCCGGACCTCAGACAGACAAACAGACAAAATTCTAAATAAACGTCTAAAGCAGACTTTAGATTCAGATTTGCTTCTCGATAGTGGAATGTTGAAATGATTTAATGACCTCTTGCTATAGATTTCAGTCTGTTTAGCTCCTTAAACAAAAGGCCATTAAAAGGCCAAAGGCAGAACACACCCAGCACACACACGCAGAACACACCCAGCACACGGCCGACACAGCGGGGCCGAGCCAGGTGTTCGCTCCTGGATCAGCAGGAATGCATGACCTTTACACAACAAAAGGTGAACACACACACACACACACACACACACACCATTCTAATGCCCTGGTAACTTCAAAGCATCGCAACAAACCACAGAGCACCGATGCACTTGTTTGCGATATAACCGCAAAATTAGATGCTTAAATAAATAACCAATTAGCATTTGAGGAAACAGGCGACGGCCGCGGTCGTCACTGGAGTGTTGAAAACGGAATGCGTTATTGGCAGGACAGCCTTTCAGCCAAACGCCTTAATGTAACCAAACCCAATTAATGGAGAAGAAAGGAAGACTTGTGGCACATGCCATGCGCCTGGGGTAATGAGACGGGGAAGAGTGAGCGAGTATGAAAGACTGAGGAGAGAGAGAGAGAGAGAGGAGAGGTACAGTAAAAGGAAAAATAAACGTTAGAAAGCCTGGAGGGTGAAAAAATATTTCACATCAATGACGGGCTTTCTCAGTCTTTCACCGCTCTGAGCAGTTCATCTCTTCCTCAACAGACGAGTTAAACACACGAGCAGGACGCTCAGCAGGCGTCCACACACACACACACACACACACACACACACACACACACACACACACACACACACACACGCACACGCACACACACACCTCTTTAAAAAGTCTCCAATTATGCTTTTTGCTGATGAAAGCCGCTCAGAAGACAATCTTTAAAAATAAAGCAGCCATATATTGTCATAAATCTGACACGTGTTACGTATTAAAGTCTTGTGTAGTGATTACAGCATCACACTGAACTGGTTTCTCTCCCTCAGTGTTACGCGGCTGACGAGATTGGAGACCAAGCGTCACTCTTAAGGCTTTAGGTTTTTTTTATATTCGGGGAGGGGGGGGGGGGTGTACACCTCTGGGTAGCTCTTAAATATTTTAATGTAAAAAAAAATCTCCAACTGCGCGTTTCCCATCACGTTTACTAGTCTTGTCCAAAAGTGCCGAGTTGGCGGCCGAACTGATTGAATGAATATTGGTTAATTAATTGCCACGTTGGTGCTCTTTAGAGGTACAGATTGGATAATTGATGGTTTTTAGCGTAGGCGTGCACGAGGACCGAACAAAGGAGCTGCAGGAGTGGGTGGTTTTACTTTCATGCTCAGATATGAAGCTCGGCAGACAAAGAATCATTCAGGAACATCACAGGATACAGAGTGCGCTTGTGGCGTCCTGCTTTGATTCATTCATCTTTGGGTAATGCTTTATCTGGGCGTGGCTATTAACCTTAGTTTCGATTTATGTTGAGATCAGAAAACATCGCAGATACAAACAACATATTCCGAGGGTGTATCCGGTGGTCAGGGTGAACGTTCTGTACAAGTGGATAGAAATCAGATTCCTTTATAAAAAAAAATAAGTTCAGAAAAAAACACCTGTTTGCCTTGTCCAAGAGATGAATGCATGTCATGTGTACAGTTACGACAGCTATGAATCAAATCAAAAACCATATGGAATAAGGAATTTGTTCAATCCAATACAATCTGACACCAGGATAAACAAAAAGAAATAAATGTATGAATAGAAATAAAACTCCCCCCCTGCAGTGTACACCATCGTTCCTCACACGTAGCCGCGCGCATCTTTATTGTAGTGCAGAACAACCCGGCGGCTGAGGGTGACGCAATCCAGGAATCTTTAGCAAACTGGAAGTATGTTTACACACAGGATAATAATTACAGCTTTGCTTGGAGTTTTAGTTAATATATCATTTGAAGCCCATCTGTGCTCCGTCATCACCCCGACACAGGAGCGGCTCACGTGACCGGCACACGCGCGGCGGCGGCGGCGGCCCTGACAGACGTTAACCATAAATCAGAAACGCACTCGTACACGTTTTAGTGGCCTGAAGCCGAATCACAGCAAAAACACGACTCCTGTTTCTCCTCCTGCCAAAAAGTTACAGCTACCTGAAACGACTTTGATATTAATCGCATCGTATAAATATGTCTGTTTCAGTGTGAACCAAAACAAATCGCAGGGACAAACTTCGAGGCTTTAAAAGATGAAAACTTTTAATGTGTGTAACGATTATTATTCCACCTCAAGACTTTATTTCTTTGTATTTTGGCTCAACTGTTAGGAACCAGAATCAAAACCAGGATTTTTGTAAAGATATTAAATCAACTCAGGATGTTTGAATGTTAATTTATGACTCGATGTACAGTACACGCCACATGATCACATTAAGGTTAATATCGCTGCAAACACACACACACACACACACACACACACACACACACACACACACACACACGTTATCTGATCCCCTGTAGATTTTGTACGTTTGCCCACTAACAAAGAAATGAACGTCTATAATTTCTAATTTCTAAAACTCCAGAGAAAGACACAGATACTTTGTGAAAGAAATACAAAAGGAGCATCAATCCCACGCAGTCTGGAGCTCTGTGCATGATCAGGATGATGGTGATGAGAACAGTGAGGGATCAGTCCAGAACTACACGCGATGAGCTTGGGAAAGATCTCAAGGCAGTTGGAGCCTCAGTCACCAAACACACTGCTGTAAGTCCATCTGCTCAAGAAGGCACATGTGCAGCTCTGTCTGAAGTGCTGAAGTGGTCAGAGGAGACCAACATTGAGCTCTTTGGCATCAACACGTCTCGCTGTGTTTGGGGGGGAATTAAAATGCTGATGCTAACCTTAAGAACACCGTCCCTACAGTCAGGCACGGAGGTGGAAACACCTAAAGTACATGTAGATGGACTTGGAGTGGCTGAAGAAGAAGCGCATCGAGGTCATGGAGAGGTCATGCCAGTCTCCAGACTTTAATCCTATAGAAGATTCATGGAGGAAGCTGAAACTTTGAGTTGCCAAGCGACAGGCAAGAAACCTTAAGGATGTACAGATCCGTAAAGACGAGTGGACTGAAATCCGTGCCGAGATGAGCGCAAACCCGGGAACCGACTACAAGAAACATCTCATCTCTGTGCTTCTCCACCAAATACCAAGTCATGTTTCACTTGGGAATCAAATCCTTCGTCTCCATCATTTACAATAAGCCTAGGAGAAAAACGATAGACCCTTCATTTCTTTCTTACTAAATGTACAGAGGATCAAAGTAATGAACTGCCAGTCTTATTATGTGAATGCAACGACTGCAACACCACTGTATGGCAGCCGTCCAGCGAAAGCTCATCAGGAACATCTGCGATTGGCCAGGAAGCTCTGGATCTTCAAGACCTCTTTGATGTCGGTATTGAAAAGCCGATGCTTTGACGATGACTAACACCCATATTGTGCTGCAGAGAGCTTGATACCTGACCAAAGGCTGGAGTTGGAAATGTTTTTGTGTGACTGCTTTGCGACATGGTGCTCTTTAAAGCTAATTATTCTACATTGCAAAGTGATGCTGGTTTTTAATCTATTTAAACCTCTCCTTAGTCATTCGCATCACGTGGGGCTCTTCGGTTGTTGTGGTTTTCCAGTGGCTGAATAGAGGCCTTGTGGAACCTTGTGTGTGGATGTTTATTGGCGTATGAAGGCTGGGCCGAGCATCTGATTGGCCGTGTGGGCTTTGGAGCGGGTTTGGCTGAGTTCTCGGCCCCCCTGCAACCTGAGGCTCATTAGCACAGCAGGGCCTGGTCACATCAAAGCACTGCCGAAAGGTCAAACATTCCACTGGAGCAACCCAGTCAGCAGGCCCTGCTGTACTACCGACCAAACACACACACACACACACACACACACACACACACACACACACACACACATACAATTAATTAATAAAAACCCAGCGTGCTTGAACCAACCCCTCGCAAAGAGCCGCACAAGCAGATCTGAGTAACGGGAGCGATGGTCTTGACTGATCTCTTCTGCCTCCGTGACCTCGACGAGGCACGAGCGAATGAATGAGTGGTTACTCCCTCTTCTCAGCTGCTGCCAGCTTTCTATCCAAGCTATTTATAGCCATCGCTCTCTGAAGCTGGAACACATTTTATTTTATCCATTTAGCTGAGGTTTAGTGCTAAACATGCCATCAAATGAACTATGTGTGTGTGTGTGTGTGTGTGTGTGTGTGTGTGTGTGTGTGTGTGTGTGTGTGCATGTGTTTATGAATTAAAGATAAATCTGGGGCAAGAAAAGATGTGTGTTTCTAGTTAGCAGCTTCCAACCAATTACTAATGAGAATTTTTGGAATAATGAATAAGAGAATGATAAAAGGGAAGTGAGACAGAGAGAGAGAGAACCTTTGGCAGATACAGTGGTGATGGTGCTGAGGAAGAGGAGGAGGAAGAGGAGGAGGGATGTGCCTGCTGTGTGTTGATAGTGCTGTACTTTGGTTCACACAGGTACTCAGAAGTCTGCATGTGAACGCCTGTCAGTCTGGATTTGATGAAAGCGGCAGTGAGGGAAGAACAGAGCCTGCGGACGGCTTCATACCGCGCACCAGCATGACGGGCTTCCTGTCTCTCTCTCTCTGTCTCTCTTTCTCAGGTTAATGTTTGACGTGTGGTGGCGACACTGAGGTATGTGTACCTATGTGCACAGTAAAGACAACGAGAGCTCCAGACGTGTGTGTTTCAGGATAGTGACCCAGTTTTTACAAACCACATCACCACCAGCTTACGATCACGCTCTCAGTCTGGGACATTACAGAACCCGAGTGATTCATTCCTGCACCACGTAACCAGTGTTTTATTCGGATATGCCGAGGTGCTGTGTTATTTTAATATGATATATTTTCATGAATGAACTAATCCTCCTGAGGTCAAGATTTAATATTTAGACGCCTGAAACTCTCTGTTGATTAACACGCTGTACTATGATACAGTGTGCCACCAATAAATAATCACCAATGTGTTTTGTAGGGCAGGTGTGACAATTAAACTAGTCAGAAAGTCGCTTTAGAAATCCACACGTATACGGCGGTACCTCGGCATACAAACACCATATCTGTGAAATTGTCATCTATAGAATTTAGATTTTGCATGGGATTTGCCTCGGCATGCGATGCATTTTCGGCATGCGATGCATTTTCGGCATATCAGCGGCTGAACCGAGCTGAACCAAGTTACGCTTGCGTCCGGGAGCCTTTAAAAACCTTTTAGCTTCAGTGGAAAGCCAAGAAAAGCTGAGTTTATGGATTTTTTGTGGGGTTTTCTTTGCATTTAATCAATTTTATTTAGTTAAGACGTAGCAGGATGTGTTCAAAGTATGTTATCAAAGACGGCAGCAAGAAGAAAAGGGAGCGGCTTTCAGTTTGGTTTTTAAAGCAGCCGGTGCCGAGAGGAATCATAAACTAAAGTTAAGTGAGGTTTAATGTCTATTTATTTAATATTTTACTTAATTAACATGTCTTTTATAAAGGTTTTGATTGTTTCTATATGTAAAAATATGAGTTTTGGAAATTGGTAATATTGGTGATATTTTCGGGTGGCTGGAACGGATTATCTGCATTTACATTATTTCCTATGGAACAATGCGCTTCACAGCACGACATTCCACCTTAAAAACAGATTAAATTCGTGTGCAGAGGTCCCGCCGGAAACCTTGAGAGGAACCAAACTTATGATAGAACCCATGTTCCTCACACTGGATGGTGAGATCATAGATCAGTACTCTTCTCAAACTGTATACAGTACAGTGGAACCTCGGATTGCAAGTAGCTCAGTTTACGAGTGTTCCGCAAGACGAGCAAAGATTTTAAATAAATTTTGACTTGAAAAATGAGCATGTCTTGGTTTTTTGACACCGACACACACACGCACACACACACTCTCTCTCTCACCTTGACAACCCCCCGCCTCCCCGGCTTCACACAGACACACACTCTGCCGCTCTACACAGAAACTCTGCTCTGTCGCGATTCTTTTCAAAGGTAAGGTGCTGATTCATTTGGTTTGTTTTTTTGTTTTTTTTACTTTACAGCAGTGATTCCGTTAGTCTGCGCTCACGCGAGTGTCATTAGAGAGATTTCTTTTTTTCCCGTTAAAACAGTGTTTTCGTTGTGTGTGTGTTTGTTGTGAAACTGAAAAAGCGAGGTGGGGGGAGGCAGGAGGAGTTTTACTGTGTAAGATGAGGCGAGGGAAGGGTCTGATTACTTTAACTAATTTGTTTATGGGAAGCAGCTAATATGGTATGTATATATGTGCAACTCGATTTGTTTTGTAGAGCAGGTGTAACAAGTAGTGTGGAGTAATGGTAGCTCTATCTCCAGCGTATCCATCGTAACACCAGGGACACTGTTAAGTCTTATACAGCATTAATCCGGATTCTACAATGGTCCAATAAATTAATTTCTTGGTCTCACTCTTTTTACAAACACAACAGTTTCCACTGATTGAGAATAAAAAAAAACCTCATAAAATTTTTTTTTTTAAAAAGGGTACTACAAGGTCACCTCAACAGGATTGTATCATTACAGTCCGAACAGACAGGATGTGACCAAGCATTTAAACCATTCCAGCTTGTTTAAACACCTGCGTCACGTTCTCAGACTCAGCTGCTGATTGGCTGATTCATGCATCCTGTAAACATTAGATTCAGTTAAAGGCTCCTACATATGGAGATCGCTCCAGTCATCCAGATGTTTTTATTATTCTTCATCATGCTGTTCTAAATCAGCGGCTTGAAAAAAAGTTGTCAATGTGTCACAAGATAAAGTCATCACCACGTCATCCTCTCCAGGACCGTACTGCTGCTCACACACACACACACACACACACACACACACACACACACACACACACACACACAGAGACCGTTCCCAAAGTCCGTCTGGTCAGGATTCGGGCCTCGTCTTCACACTCAACTCCTTCACGATTAACTGAAATTAACTCATGACATGAAAAGTGCACGTGTGAAAGCGCGGGACAGAATAATTACCCAATAATAAGCACCAAGAGGGGAAGAAAAAAAAAAGAGTCCTGCATTCACGTGCCTGCAGTGCTACTTAATTCATCAAAAGGCATTATGAAGCTTCGCAACAAGGCTGCTTGTTTATTTAAAAAAGAAAGAAAGAAAGAAAGAAAGAAAGAAAAAGAAAGGCATTGAAAAGCGCTATCCATTTGAACTCGTGTCCCTGAGCCACCTGAGTAAAGACCTCCCTCTTTCATTCTCCACCCACGATCCGTCCCGCCGCGCAGACAGACAGACCTGCAGCCACAAAGCCTTTATGACCAGGTGTGTCATGTGGACGAATACAAAAAAAATCTATATCTATATATCAGACCTGCTTAATCACCACGCATTCGTCATCGAATGGCTATTCTGGCATTGTCCTGAACAACAAGGACAAAAAAGCAAAAAGGACATTGTCCTAAAAACACTCCTGCTCTAGGGGGGTGGGGGGTGGAGGGGTGGAGGGGGGATGAGACTCAGCTTTAGGAGGTGGGACAATGTTGCACTACTAACAGGCCGCATTGAGGAGGATTAGCTAGTTAGCCCCAGCACAACTGCTTTTCAGGCTGGGATTATCCGGTGAAAACACACACACACACACACACACTAAACAAATGTCTTTTCCCCACCCTCGTATGACGACCGAGCACTCCAACAAGCTCTCCAGAGTCCACCGGCTCCTCCCACACTCCATACTTTTGAAGAAGAAACGTCTCAGCGACCTGACGGGGGCCAAAACAAACGAAACACGGCCCTGCGTGGAACACGGCCAACCACAACGACTGGAGGATGTGCGCGAGGGCTTTGTTTTTATTTGCCGATATGCGATTTTAAAAGGAGATAAAGAAAGACGACCGGCTGGTGATGTGGAAAAAAACATGTAGGAAAAGCAATAAAGAGTCTGAGAACTTCTCAATGAGCACAAGAGAACATGAGGTGTGTGTCCAGTGTGGAGAAGAAGGCAGGTGGGGAGGAAATACCACGAGGAGTGGATATTATCATTATTATTATTATTATTATTATTATTATTATTATTATGCTTTAGGAAGACAACATGGACTGATTACACACGAAAACGTTTGATCAGAAAGTTTACTAACCTTTTCATTTTTCCATGTCACACAACTTTATTTTTTTTTAACATCATTAAATCCTTACAGCATCATTATTATTTCTTATAAGCACTTCTAGTCTCACGTCCACTTTAATGCAACGATGTCAACAGGAACAAGAAGCGAGTGAACAGAATAAAACTAAACCTCACACCATGTTTTTTTCTTTTTTTACTCAATTTCCCAGGCCAGCTCAGAACAGCACAGATTACAAACCACAAACATCCGACACCGAGCTTTCTAATCACAGACCGATCGCCACTCGTTTCACCGTCATCCTCCTCACTGCCTCTAATAACATCAACAAATCATGTCTTCACTTCAGTCTGACTAACAAGCAGAAATACCAATATAAGGAGCTGAGCAGCACAAAAGTGCATCGACACACACACACACACACACACACACACACACATATATGCATGCCTTCACTCTTGCTGAAAACTTTTAAACGTTTCATCATCCTGCATCTAAGGACAGACGAAGATAAACAAAGCAGCACAAACTCCCAGCGTCTGACATGAGCAGAGAGAGACAGAGAGAGAGAGAGAGAGAGAGAGAGAGGCGAAACCAGCGTACAGCAAGAGGAAGAGACAAAGTGAGACAACAGACAGGAGAAAAGTACAAAGTGAAAAGGAAAACTAATAGCAAATGGCAGAGACGGTGCGAGAGAGATAGAGAGAGTCAGAGTGCGTGAGGGAGAAATCCTGTGTCTATGAAACGTTCCTCCATCAGCCAGGACGATACAGAGTAGAGCTGAGACATACGATGTTAGATTTTAGATCAAGATACCCGAGTAACGTTCCTGTGCTACACAATATAAAGTTTTAACTTCATAACAAAGAGAAAAACTTATTTCTAAATTCATCTTCAATGTCCTGTATACAGGGTCACGTAGGGGCGGAGCCTATTGGCACAAAGCAGGGTACCCCCGGACAGGCTGCACACAGCACACACTCGTACACACACACTCGCGCACACACTCGCGCACACACTCGCATTACGGGCAGGCTTTGGGAACGCCAATCAGCCTGATCTGACTGTGGGAGGAAACCGGAGAATCCGGAGGAAACCCACCACTAACGGGGAGAACCGGCACAGAACAGCCGCGCTGGCTCAATTCAAGAGATTGACATTCGTATCATCATTTCCTCGTGGTCTGGGATACGGCGCTCGTATCTCAGCCTCATTGGTCTCATACGGCGAGAGCTCTAAGCACCTCAGAAGGGCCCTCGAGCGCTCGGTGATCCCGAGACCAAACACTCGACAGCTCATCGGCCAGACACGACTCGTGATCAATTCAAATCAATTAGCGAATGGCGCTGGCACACGCACCCGGAGATGGACGTTAACATCAAATAGGCGTCCATGTCCTTCTGCTTGATGAACCGTAACAATAATTCACCTGCGCGACGAGGAACTGACCGGCTCGTATCGGACGTGTCCACAGGAACACTGGGTTCTGTTCTGTTTCGACATGATCACAAAATCGACTGAGCACATGATCGAAACTCTAGTATTTAATCTTTAAAACGGTCAACCACATTTTTTTAAAGATTTGTATATTTTTTTCTCCTTAGCATTAAATACATTTTACATTTTTTTGTTTTGAAAATGTAAAATTAATTTATAAACGTAGACATCAAACAAGCAAAAGTCTTTTTTTTTTTTGTTATGGTATCAACTCAACTAACAGTTGATGAGCACAATTTATTGCACCAAACCCCCCCCCAGAAAATAATCTTAATTATGTTACAGTCCCGTGCAATGATTTAATGGCAAAAGGCGGCAATTTGTTACAGATGTATCAGGGAAATAAATGTATGAATCGTGATGTATTCGCCTCGTCCTGCACCTCTTCCTAAATGACTGTAAAATTATTCTTGGCAAATGTTGACGCACGCGTCCTGCTGAGCACGGTTTAATCACCAGAGTTCATCAAATCACCTGAATCTTCAATAATTATGCTGAATTCCTGAAATCTCCCAGGCTGTGTACATAAGCGCTGGATCCACAGAGTGTCTTCCCAGATTTCAAATCACATGCCATAAAATGTTCCGCCACATCAAAGGAAACAAATAAAATCACCAAGAATCCCCTCTCCCGTCCTCTCCCGTCCTCTCCCGTCCTCTCCCGTCCTCTCCCGTCCTCTCCCTCCAGAGGATCTCCTCGGAGCCGTGTTGGCCAAAGGCTGCAGCAAACCGAACAGGATTTTCACTCTTGCTCCTGTTTTCCCCCTTAATCATGGGGGGTGAAAGCACGTTTCATTCACGTGTCTTTACCGGAACCGCAGACACGTTTTGGATTCGCGCTCTGGGGTCAGTTAGGGGTCAGGGGAGTGGGGTGCCGGGGCAATGTGTGGAAAATGAGGGCTTGGATGAGGATCAGGAGCTCTTACACCTTCAAAGCATCTGAGGAGATAAGTAGGGGGACATCTGCATGTGTAATCGGACCATCGTGTCCCCATTTTCTGCTCCGCTGGACGACTGCAGGACACGCCGCCTCTGTGCACAGCCTCTCAGCGCATTAGCGAGTGTCGGCCCGGGCGAGGCGAGAGACACGAGCGCTCAGGTAACCAAGACTCTAATCAAAAGCCATGAGTAATTGCTATGATGGATTTCATCCTGGAACGGTAAAAAAAAAAAAAAAAAAAAGACACTCGCTCTCTCTTTCTTTTCCACTCATCTTCCAACACACACACACACACACACACACACACACACACACACACACACAATTCTCCTCCCCCTCCTCTTTTTCTAATCCCCCCCTCCACCCCTTCTCTCTCTTTCGCTCACGAACAGCAGCCAAGACTCTCCATCTAGTCGGAGGCAGGAGGCTTTGAAGAGATCAAAGGCAAGGCCGCGAGCAGTGCGGCACTCTGGGAATACAGTGAGCCTCTCTGCTCCTCAGCCCCATTTTCCAGAGTCATGTCGGATTGCAGCTGGATTGCATTCCGCCGGTTTTCTTAATGCTCTTGGTTTTGACTTTGACATCAGTGACCCCCCCCCCCCCAACTTCTTCAAAACAAGAGTGAGACAGTAAGGAGTGGGGGGGGTTATAAAAGGCAAAAAAGCAAAAAGAAAGAAAGAAAACCCGTGTGGAATAAAGGGAGGGAGAGAGATCGACAGAGTGATTTTTATTTTCACAACTCCATAATTGGCCAGTTCAAAGGGAACGGGGGTGTGTGTGTGTGGGGGGGGGGGGGGGGGAGCATTTGTTTTCAATTCTGTGGCCAATATGAAAGGAGCGACAAACTTTTATGAGTTTCCCAAAAATTAAAGACAGGCTCTTTTCACATTCAAAGAACAGGCTGTTTTTTTCCCCTCTCTCTCTCTCTCTCTCTCTCTCTCTTTTCTCATGATGGAGACCACACAAAAATGAACTGATAGCAAACCGCAAGAAGGAGAAAAAGAGGGAGAGAAAAGAAGTAGGGAAAAAAGAAGAAAAAAAGAAAAGAATTGAATGTGCTGGTAGAGAACAAAAAACAAAACAAAACAAAAAAAAAACAGCTGGATCCATACATCCATTACAGCGGCAGACTAATAAAGCTAATAAAGCTAATAAAGCTAATGAAGCTAATAAAGCGCGGTGGCGGCCGTCCCTTTGTACTACAACTCAGCTGAGACCAGAATCGACGTCGTCCAGCACAGAGTGTGAATATTTCACCGAGCATCTTTAACTCTCGTACACCCACAGACACGCGCAGAGAAATAATGAGCTGCTGAAAAAAAGAGAGAGTTAAAGTAGAAAGAACTGAAACTTTTTCACTGCAGTCACTATTGATCATCTGCGGCACTGTGGGGACGCGGGGACGCTGATTCCAGCGACTGAAGAAGTTCAGAGAAGAACTGAGATTTAACACACACACACACACACACACACACACACACACACACACACACACACACACCGAGTCCTATATCTGTCAGAGTACAAGTCCGCAGCTCATGCGTCTCCTTCATCAGTTGCTGCACGACATCGCGCCTGTCGAGCGTTCTCGTTTCTGTCGCCCTACGATTTACAAAACCACCGAAAGCATGCTGCATCTGTCCCAATTTGCAGATCATCAGCCCAGAACGCGGGAGCCACGTCAAACACCATGTTGCTTTGCACGAGACGAAATGTTCAGCATGAACAGGACAGAATTCTTTCATTCTTTTGAGGAAACAGAAATCAGAACAAAACAGACAAAAAGAAAACACGCAGCACGAACACTCGAGCCTGACAGACAGACGAGGGGAAACAGCGCGGGGCCGAGCAGACGCCGCGCCAGGTGTTTACCCGAGGTCACGTACGGCCGCCAGGTCGCAACAAGGAGTCGTGAGACCGCAAGCAGCGTGCGGCACAAAACACAGAGCAACTTTACGACTTCTGCACTCGAACGGGTGAAAAATCTGAAGCCGTCAGAGAGACAGAGAGAGAACGAAAGGTACACATGGACTGCTAGCGCTCTAGCTCCTGCTAGTCTGTCTGTCTGAACTAGACTGAATCTGAACCCAACTGCGACAAACAATACACCACATGCATCATAATATTAATCGTGCTCACAAAGTGTCCAAAAGAAAATTTGAAGCAGGTTAAAGAGAAATGTAAACAAATAAGTCTTGATTGATTGATTTAACTCGTTATAATAACCGTCACTAAAGGTGTCCAGTCACTGGGGTTTAAAAGTCCTGACAGCGTAGTTGTGATAGTTGTGATAGTTGTGATAGTTGTGATAGTTGTGATAGTTGTGATAAGTGCACTGCAGTCTGATTTATCATGATGATGATGATGATGATGATGATGATGAGATTCGCTCAGCGCTGATGAAGACTGTGATTACATTAATGCAGGATGGGAACCACATGGAATAAATGCAGTCTAATGTTGGTAAGATCAAAGATCCTGCAATCGCACTTTTCTCAAAACCAACAGAACAACAACAACAACAACAACAACAGAAAAAGAAGCGGACCCGAGCCCAGTCCAGCACTGCACGACATCCTTAATCAGGGAAATTCAGATGCAGTTAAATGCTAGCTTTGCTGCTAAGCTCGAATGTTTTCCTGTTAACACCAGCAGACTAACAACACACACACACACACACACACACACACACACACACACACACACACACCAATCACAGCGCTGACACTCAGGTGAACGTCTGTAACAGAACCATTTCAAACTGCTTTACTTTATTTAAACAGAGAGCGAAACGTACTTCATTCTCTCTCTCTCTCTCTCTCTCATTCCCTTTCTCTCTCTCTCTCTCTCTCTCAGCCACATGGATTCAATAGCGCAGTGTTTAGTGCTGGATGGAGACGAAGTATCGATGGCTTTGTTTAGAAAGCCTGAATGTGCATCAGCACTTCAAAGGCCTGCGGGCTGCCACACACACACACACACACACACACACACACACACACACACACACACACACACACACACTCTCTGTGAGGTCTGTGTGTTCAGACCTGCTCTGCAGATGACACGGCCGTCTCTGTGACCCTCCTCACTGACTCACTGCATGTGTGGAGGCTTTATTGCTACTGTAAAGTAAGACGGAATTCAAATGAGCACCTTAGCGCCATAAAACGCTCCGGTGTGTTTACGGCCTCCGCGCGCGGCCTCAGCCGATACCATGCGTTCAGTAGAAGAGCAGCTGTACTTTACATCGCAGGTTATTATTATACATCATCATTTCTACTGAAACTCGTTCACAGGGACGTGTGTGTGTGTGTGTGTGTGTGTGTGTGTGTGTGTGTGTGTGTGTGTGGACCCGCCGTACGATCTAACTTAGCATAAACCCTTTGTTTATATATTATTCGTGTAAAACATTCATGAATGACGTCGCCTTCCTCTTGTTTCCTCCATGAGAACGTCTGCAAGACGAAACTCTGAGTTTTCTTTCTGAGATGACGCGCTTGTTCTTGTCTGGTTAAGAAAAATGAAAAAAAAAAAAAAAACCCGACTGTTTATATGTTTATAAGAACTCATTTGTCTTGTGAAAATTCCACAATAGAACATTTAATCGGTTGAAAGGCGTGACGTGTCGTTCCACAGCAGGACATGTTGGAATCGTTCACACACTCCTGGTGTGCAAGTGGAATAAAACAAAAAGGGAAACTATTAGCGGTAATGTCATGAAAGTGTTTTATTTCTAATAGCGGATCAACTGATTATAAAGACGTGCTGTTCGTATCTGCCAGGGAACAGAAGGTGAGGTCACGCCGGGTAAAGTGATGGAGATAAATGAAGAGATTACATAAAACTATACAGAGTGGTTGATGTTAATGAGAATTAGATCAGTTAGGAAACTGTGCCATCTGCTGAAGCATCCAGACAAACCGGCCGTTTGAGTTTAAATACGCACAAACTACAGAAACGAGGCTGTGATGAACAGGGTTGCCAAATCCACCTTAATATATTCCGTACATAAGCATGAACCCGTTGCTCCAGTAGGTATGTAAGGCTTGTTTTTTTCTGTTTTTTTATTTTTTATTTACGGTACTAAACTTGGTCATTCATGCATTTTATTCCCACCAACTCTAAATGATTGATATTCCTTAAATAATTCCACGAGGCCACGGCCAACTCCTCCAGTCTCAAGGCCAGGCTTTGAGGGTTGGCAACCCTAAAGAAAAAGCATTAGCGAGACCAACCCACACACAGGAAGCACGGCTTGCTGGGAAATGTGGTTTGCTGACATTGACGCCGCAGCGCCTGTGAAGAAAGGAAGCACGGGTAACACCGGTATTAAATCTCGTTAGGTAAGCCAGGGTGGGTTCAGGGAGGCCGTCGTTCCGCGGCACGTCCACCCTGAGGAAGAAATCCGTCATGTCCCACCACATCAAAGCAGAGAGTGTGTGAGGGCGTGTGTGATCTATCGCCAGCTCCCAGTCGTGATTTTTTGGGGGGGGGTTGGGTATGGGGTAGCGGGAGGGACGAGCTCGACCTCTGAACTACCGTGAGCGTCATACACGATCTTGTACTCAAAACAGCGATTTAACAATTACAGGAAAGCTTAAAGAATTTGTCCATCGTGCCCGGGGCGGTGGGGAACAGGTACGAGAAAACACCACCTTCGAAAGACCAACCGCAGTGTGTTATTGTAGAAGATGTGCCAATTCAAAGGATACACTTTCCTAAAATGTTCTGAGTCCCAGCAGGTTTCTGTATTGTGTACAAAGACGTAAATCCACATCCTTCATACCAAAGTGTTCTCTGATCTAAAACCTGGTTTAATTTACATTTAGGCGTTTGGCAGACTCTCTTCTTCAGAGCGACTTACAGAAGTTTCCATCATGGGATCGATCCTTACACCAACCGGGTTACCAACCGAGCGTCATCAGTCACACACTGTTGGGAAGTTTTATTTTCCTGTTTCCGTCTCAGATTCCTGATTTCCTTCAGCTCAGCCACAGGTTTTTCAGAAAGGCATCACCTTCCGAAGCGACTGCAGGTCTTAACACAGACCTGCCGCCATTGAAGCCGAGACACAATTTTCTGGCAGCGTTCCAGCGCTAAGGTGTTGGCTAATTGATGGATTACAGACCGGGCTTGTAAGTTCGTCTCTGCAGAGGCCCTCCAAGGCATGAAAATGATGAAACGCAGCGCCGGCTTGCTTCCCCTCTGCCTTCATATTCTTCCCCTCGCAGCCTTTCGGCTTATGAAGAAACATGAACCGTCGCACATGCAGTCACTTTAAATAACCCAAAACGGAACAGTAAAACCTCCCGCCCGCCCGCCGTCCGCTCCCCAACACGCCGCGAAAGGAACAGGAACTCAGCGTGCTGCCAAACAAAACCCGACCTCGCACCATCCTTAATCCTCTCATGCTCTCTTTCCCCTCATCCTTTACTTTCTGCAGTCCTTAACTAATTAACTTTTCCCAATCCAAAAATAGTCATTAAGGAAATGCTCCAAATTACAGCGCGAATTCTCAAATAAACACAGCGATGGAAAACCTCACTAACGAGCCGTGGGCAGATCTCAGATAACTTTGTGAGGAATTCAGGATATCAGAGGAGCTCTATGTCACGAGCGACATGCGCGGACTGCATGGGCCATCGCCGCTGCTAAGCTAATAGCAGCACGGGTCACTGCAGCCAGCCTGAGGGAGCGTTTAAATCCCACCGCCGCTTTCTTCCTCACCAGACCCACAGCCTCGTACCTTCCTACAGCCAGGTAGCATCGGGGGGGAAAAAGAAAAAAAAAGAAAGAAAGAAAGAAAGAAATCTGCTGAGCGGTGGAAAACCCACCGACCCGTGACTGGGTGTGTGTCTTACACTGGAATGTCATGGCCAATGGAAATCTGTCCAAACGTTAGGGAATGAAGGGTAGAGAGGAGAGGAGGAGGAGGAGGAGGAGGAGGAGGGGGGGGGGTGGAGGACTGGTGCCTTTGATCTTGGAGAAAACTGATCCCAGGCTTGAGATACAGTGTTGATGTATTTGAGCTTGTGTGAGAAAGAGAAAAAACGCACCGCGTCGTTTGTGTTGCTGCGCGCACTGGATGCAGAGGCGTGTCTGACATTAATAACTCAGCCTAATTATTTTTAGTTATTTATTTATTTTTTCACAGCAAGACTGCCAACAGTGTGTGCTCCATCCTTCCTACACTCTGTAGTATATTTATCTAAACAAACGTGACTCGGTCGTCACTGCTGAAGTTCTACACTGAATTCACCCGTAAACACCCAACAGCATCCGCGCATTCGCTGTGTATCAGCACACGCAGGCTAAAGCTGAGAGGGGACTCATGGACAATGCAGGAGACGAGCTCGAGCGTCAGCCCGCGGCGAGTGTCTGTCCCCGGCACGGGGCCGCTGCCAGACTGTCCTCCGTACAAAAACCTCCAAACAGGATTAGACTGGACAGCTGCTTGCATGTCCTGCATCTTTTTTTTCTTTCTTTCTTTCTTTTTTTTTTTTTTTTGCAGACATTGAAGATTTGCAATGAGACTGAGAGGGAGCAGCACCAGAGAAAGAAAGAAATAAAGACTTAACTATAAATTCTGTACAGGATCAAACTATATTTACTTTCCCCATAACTGTAAACTGTGTACTAATATAAAGACAACACCGATTATATATGCAGATATGCCAGAGTGCTACAAGGAGAATCTCCCTTCTTAACCACAGACAGCACAACATGGTTGTCAGTCAGAACGATAACTCGGCACTGAATCCATCAGAAGGAAATTTTAAATAAACAGCGTTCTCAATGTTGTCAGAATGATAATACTGTAAAAATGTAGGTGTTGTAGCTCTGATTTGTGAAGAACAGGAGAAGGCAGAACCCACCGTTCTGGGCATGGGAGGCGAGAGCGAGCCGTTGTTCATGTAGGGTTCGTTGTTCATGTTGGTCATCATGATGTAACTTGGGTAACCGGAGTAAGCATGGCCTTTACTGTACAGATCCTGGAGCTTTCCTGTAAAAAGCAAAGCAAAACAAAAAAACAAACAACAACAACAAAAAAAAAACAAAAAACAGGGAGGTTATTTTGCTTATTCAAATAGGAGAGCTTCAGAAAAGAACAAAAAAAAAAAGCATTTTAAACTGGACTAAATGTGCGTCTGATATACAGGACAAAATGTAGAGGACGACATTGTTCGAGATCTTCACATGCTTAATACAGTATTTTTTAAAAACGTTTTTTATTTTTATTTATTTTTTTATTCCAACTCAAAGAATTAACATTTTCAGCAAGTAAAAATAAATAAGATAGATCTCAATGTTCACTTCTCAGGAAACAATCAAGAGTTTAATGTAATGCAAGATAAATCAATGAACTACAAATTTCTTATTTTGTGTCACGAATGCTGCATTAGAAAATAAATGATAAATAATAATATTTTTGGACAAATAAAATAGCAACCATATCATATAACTGCCTGCCATAACATTGAAATTAAATTTAGGATTAAATCTAAAACGTGATGATTTTTCAGTTCTGCAAAGATTTATTATTATTATTATTATTATTTATTATAATAATAAAAAAGTCCTCCTTTTAAAATCAAGACAGGTTGTCCGTTCCTTCAGCTGCTGCAGAGCACAGCCCCGTCTTTTAGCAGGACAATAGAGGCTCTCTGTGCCAATTAGCAACAATTAACACACAGTATCTCACACACACCAAGTATCAAAACACAGGCGACCCCCGACTGTTTACGGAGGACCTCAAAGTGCTCGAGTATTTGTCTCAGTGTGAAAGAGAGACAGAAAGTGTTTGGATCAGGGGGTTCACTTTTAATGGAAGAGGAGAGAGAAAGACAGCCTCCTGCATGTGATGAAGGAGGGGGTGGTGGGGTGTGAGCGAGACCGATTCGGGGGTGGTGGGGTGTGTGTTCTCGGTTTAAAGGAGGAGGTAGGGGCGAGGGGGGGGGGGGGCATCTGCTACTATTCACAATGACCCGAGAACAAAAAGGGCTACAAGCCCCACCATTGTGAAGTCCGACACTTGGGCGTTAGATTGACGAGCAATCAGTGGAGATCAAATGAACTCTGCAGCAACACGTCCCTGATGGTTGTGCTGGAGTGTGTGTGTGTGTGTGTGTGTGTGTGGCGAGGCCAGAGTGTCAGTTGGAGTCCTCTAGACCACCACATTGACACGTGCCGAGCGCCGTCAGCACTAAATCTGCTGCTCGTCTTATCGAACGGCTTGTCAAAAGCAAATCAGGGTTAAAATGACATAATAAAAATGAGTTAATAGAAGTGATTTCACTTTGGGAAGCGCAAATATGACTTAAAGAAAGTATTCTACATAGTAACCTTTAAATGCCTTGTAAATGTGTTCATGTATAAATTTTAACAGTTATACATGAACACCAAAACTGAACTGAACTGCAGGAAAGCAACCCAAAAAAGATTAAAATTAATTTAAATAAATAGAATTACTGATTAAAACAAGAAACATTATTCTACACTTTTAGAACTACTACGTTTTGTAGCATGTGGGGACAAAAAGAAATTGAAGAAAAAAGCAGGCCATCACTTACCATCATCTGGATGTTCTCTGTGTTTGTCATGATAGGAGTCTGGGGTTATTTGTGACTGTCTAGAAGCCTGTTCGAGAAAAAATTAAAGTGAGAATTAAAATCTTTATTATTATTATTAATATTATTATTATTATTATTAATGTCTTGCTGCACATATTGGCACAAATCAGTAATGAAGAAAAAGGGGAAGAAAACAAAGCTTTTACTCTCCAGTAGGTTTGACTGATTTTCCCAACAGGTTCTTTTGAGGAGATTATGATGATTATTTACAGTATTTACAGTAATTATCTTTTGCTTATAAACAGTCCAAATCAGTGCTTTGTATTTGTTCTTGGAAAACAAATCTGTGAAAATAAAATAAAAATGATAAAAACCTACACACACACACACACACGACCATTTGGAAGCACTTAGTTTTGGAGGGAGGAAACGGAGCTCAGAGTCAAAGATGTGCAATAAATATCTAATTAACATTAAGCTCAGTGTTTGATTCGTCCTTGTGACGCTTCCTAACCCTGAAATGTTGCGAATGTCAAGAGGAAAGCTTTTTATTACCATCGCCAAATCAAGCACATCCTGCAAACATGGCACGCTCGATCCACGTTGTGCAAAATGTTTTATAGTCTGTGATAAAAACAGTCTCAGACATCTGGAAATGCACAAATTATTCTGGAGACATTTTGTTTTAAATGTTAACAAAGAAACAATTGTCTTTAAAATATTATCATAATCAGCACTACGTGCATTGAAATATCGTATTTTCTCCAGAAAGGGAATAAAGGACTAAAACAGGATGCAACAAAGCCAGATCATTTGCATCCATGCATCCTTGATAAAGATGCAAGAAAATTTAACTACCAACACACACAAAGGTGGAAGGAAGCAAAAACGTATCAATGGTTTTCAAATAAAAAAAAAAAGATTTTCAAATGGTTAATTTGAGGCCAAAATAATAATAATAATAATAATAATAATAATAATAATAATAAATAAAATAAAAATGAATGTGCCTGAGAGGACAGATCACAGTGGTGATGATGATGAGATGATGAAGAGGAGGAGGAGGTATGTCTCTGAATATTTTCAAAAATGTTTAAGGATGCATGTCCAAGAAACAGCATGGTAGATTAATTTTAATATAAAAATATGAATCATTTTGTGTTATTAATAATGTATTATTATTATTACTAGTACTACTATATTTAGCACTGTTTTAGATACACTATTTTATTATTATTTTCATTCTTTTACTGCGTATATATAAAATGGAGGTGTGATTAAATAAAAAAATTATAAACAAATGAATAAATACATCGAATTTGTATGATTTATATCAATATCATATATCTAGTAATATGAATATGATCACTTTTTTTTCTTTTTCTTTGCACGACCTGAAACTCAGTAGCAAATTGCCGCCAGGTGTATTTATAAAAAGAAAGAAAGAAAGAAAGAAAGAAAGAAAGAAAGAAAGAAAGAAAAAACAGATGGAGTTTTTGGAACAGGAAGAGACAAACTGTTGCGATATTATGATGAGAAGAATATTTTCAAACTAATAGATGTTTGTTTCTAATAGAGAGATGTGTTTATCAATTGCAGATGCTACAGCTGATGATGATGATGATGATGATGATGATGGAGGAAGACAGTCAGGACAGAAGGGAAGAGCTGAAGGTCAGGACTGAGGGAGGTCAGAGGGAGCAGGAGGGAGATGGAGATGTGGAAGAGTCGGCTGCTTTTTTCGACGGGGTTTAAAAACACTCCGGACACTCACGTCGTGGCCGTTGCTGTTGGGACTCGTTTCACTTTCGTTGACCAGAGAGGACTTGAGCTCGGCCAGGTCTCCCTCCTCCTCGGAGTTGGTGATCTCGGCGAAGCTCTGCTCTTTCTGCGGGTCTCCCTCGTCCTTGAACGGGATCATCTCATCCGTGGCGCAGAGCTCCGGGTCTCCCGCGCCTCCTCCACCCGCCAGCTGCGGCATGGCTCTGTCTCGCCGTCTCACTGTCTCTGTCTGCGTGTCTCACTGTGTGTCTCACTGTGTGTCTCCCGGAGGACTTTCTGCAGCAGGAAATCCCTCTCAGAGCAAAATAATAATAATAATAATAATAATAATAAAACTTTTCACCCCAGTCTCCGTGTCTCTCTCCAACCTGCACACGCACACACACTCCTGCACTGAACTACTCTGACACTCCGGAGTGAAATGAAAAGTCGTGCGTAAACACAGCACTTGTTTCTGATGGAGATCCTCCGCGCTGCATCCAGTCGCTCCTGAGTCAAAAACAGAAGAATGTCCTCTTCACAGTAAGACAAGAAACAAACACACCGACAGTCTGAGAGTGACTGGGACACACACACACACACACACACTTCGCTCGCCGAATAAACGCGCTGCTCTCCAAACGCAAACTTCGGATTCTTCTTCTTCTTCTTCTTCTTTCTGTTTAAATGTTCAGAAACATCCCGGCGCGCGTGCGGCTCTGCTTTTACTCTCGTACAGTCATTAACTTGTGTTTTCTTTTCTTTTCTTTTCTTTCTTTCTTCCTTCTTTTAGAACAGCACTCGCTCACACACTCGTGCGCACAGAGAGACTCACACACACACACTGCGCGAGCGGAGCCGCGGCGAGCATGCAGAGATTCGGAGCGTGCGTGCGCGCGCGAGCGTGCGTGCGCGCGTGTTTGTAACGTAGCAACGCCTCTCTTTCTCTCTCTCTCTCTCTCTCTCTCCTCCCCCTTTTACCCCTTCAAGCTCCCGCACTGACTGTGAAGATAGAGATGAAAGAGACGCCGCCGCTCTGATTGACACTCAGGTGGGAGGAGGGAGGGGAAGGGAAGGAAGGAGGGAGAGTTTATACATCTCTTAACGCCAAATGGACAGGAAAGAGAGAGAGAGAGAGCTTAAGGCTTAATGTGACCTTGTTGGTGATTTACATAATAATAATAATAATAATAATAATAATAATCTTTTAGGGTCTTACACCATATAGAAATCAAACCTGTGTGGGGTGTACCTATTATTTTGGACATAGCCTCCTATTAAGGTTTTTGTTTTGTTTTGTTTTTTGCATGAATTATAAAACGCACACACGTTCTCTTTTATTACTTAGAATTGCATGTCGGTTTTTTGTTTGTTTGTTTTTATTAATGAATGTTTTTATTTTTACATAAATGTTACTTATGATAAGATGTCAATTGATTCTCTATGGCCATGTAAGAATGTAACATAACAATAACTGTCCATGGATATAACCTTGTATATAATAATAACAACAACAACAACAACAACAATAATAATAATAATAATAATAATAATAATAATACATTTTATTTTAATGTAATAATAATAATTAATTTTATCTTGGTTGAAGCCAGAATGGCAAACTATATTACCATGAAGAACAGAATAACACTAGGCACAGACTTTGACACCATGACAATTTTAGCCAGACAGATCAAATCTTTGCTGGTAGATTTTAATTTCTGTAAGAACACAGTGGACTTGGGAATGCTTGTGACAGTGTGGTGTTGTGACGATGTCTTAAAGGATTGACTTGTTTTTACAGCCGTGTAAACTGCATATTACACTTATTGGTGCTCCCAAATTGCCCAAAGTGTGTGTGTGTGTGTGTGTGTGTGTGTGTGTGTGTGTGTGTGTGTGTGTGTGTGTGTGTGTGTGTGTGTGTGTGTGTGTGTATGTGTGTGTGTGTTTATGTGTGTGCCCCGCAATGTGCCCATCCAGGGTTTACCCCACCTACTGCCCTGAGTGCCATGTACAGAATAAGCAAGGTAGAAAAAGAGTCTATAAGTGAGAGTAGATAAATTCATATACACCAAATTTTGGACTGGAATGTTTTGAAAAGCAACATGCTGCATTGCTACACTGACAACATTTTCAGAGAAACAGAATTTTAAACTGTAATGTATGTTACAATCCAGAGATGATCTCAAATGACCTGATAATGATTTACAGTTTATAATGTTCTAAAGATGTTGTATTTTCTCTTCTGTGTTTCTGTTTATTAGCACTTGATCCCTACCGACGTTGATCAGCGTTCTCAGACAGGAAGAAGTTTTGCCATTACTACTTATATGAGGATCGTACACCCAAGGATATACACACGGCATAGCTGGGAGAAAATGTGATGTCCTCAGATGTGGACAGTGTGGTCTCATGAAGTGAAATGGACTGTCCATAAGTGCACAAAATGGTTAATTAAAGATACATAAGGCCGAGTCTTTGCATTCTCTACAAACCCTATGTGTAAATTGTTGCATTGTGGGATGTTGAACTTTTGATTTCTGAAGTATCTACCTACTCTATCTGCAAGGAAATAACGTGTGGTTACGGGGGAGGTGTGAACCTCAGGTTTGCAGATAATACAAATCAATTTCGATTCTTAGACAATGACCCTGAATCTGCTGCCATGATCCATTTTGATTAGATTTAATAAGAAGTGTCAACATTTGTTTCGTAATTTACTGTAGATGTCCTGTTAATGTGTGAGCACCAATGATAAATGGATAGATAGTTATAAAATAAAAACAGTTTAAACAAATATATTATTTAGTTATTTTGTTTGTCCTTTTAAAATTTTATTTATGATAATTGGCGTTTAAAAAACAATGCATTCTTCCCAATCATTAGATCATTACACACATCATTTGGATATGAATGTACACCTTTAGCCTGCTACTTTTAGCCTGATTTAAAACAACAAGCACAACTAAAATGGAAGGCTACTTACTACTTTATTTGGTCATGATGGACAGTAGTGGGATATATTTTTTTGTATCAAACCTGAACACACTTTCTGGAAATCTACTGCTTTCCTCCAAAAGGTAGATCTATTTGAAATTGAAGCACAAATCTGAAACAGCATCCTGTTCTCCTGTTCTCTTCAGACTGAAAGGTCCTCAAGGTCTCATTATGACTCATAACTTCATGACTAGCCTATTAGTAGGTGTGTCGAATTTCTGAACTCCGCCAGACCTACCGTATACCACCTCCTACAGATTCAGCCCTTAAACTAAAAGCTAGCTGTAATTAATATTTAGCCTGGTTAGGAATCTCAAAAAGTGCTTTATCATGATAGATTTTAATTGAAAAGATAAACATATGATATGTTTACAGTAAAAGCTAATCGAAGATGCAACACTGCAGATGTTTTTGTGTTTTTTTTAATTATTTTTTTTACACCTGCTTAAAGGTGCAGGTCATTATTTTCAATCATTTGTAGGCAGACATCAATTACTGTACCATGTAAAACATATGTATTATTATTATTATATTATTATGAAAATGATTCGCATATTGGAATCAAAGGTTACAAAAAATAAATAAATAAAAACCAGTACTAGGTCATATGCACAGTGCATGTTTGTAATTTAATAACAAGTGTTTTTACCTTATTGCATTATTGTTGCAACCATTTATTAGTTTAGTCCCGTCAAACATGTCATTTTTTAATTGTGAATTTGAGCTTTGTTTCTACTTCTTCATGTATGACTGTGATAACCACATGAAGGAGTTGACAGTAGATGGAGAGAAAATGCGTATTTACAACAAAATGCATGAAATATTCTAATCTGTCAGTGCAGTTAAGCAGTTAGAAAAGATTAGCAAAGGCTGGCTGGAGTTGTTCAATTAGTCACACTGTGTAAAGATCTGCTTCTATAGGTGGAGCTGAAGGGCGTGCATAATTAGCAGAAAATGACTCACTCTGGGTTAATGGAGGCTTTTGTCTTCCTGGGCAAAAATAGTGTCTCCTTAATAAGGGAGCTGTGAGAGGGAATCTGGGAATAGTTGGTCATTTTTTTTATTTAAATGTTTGCTATTTTAATTCAGGGATTTGAATTTTAATGACTGTTGGCTGATAATAATAATAATAATAATAATAATAATAATAATAATGCTGATGATTAAATTTGAGTCATATGGATGAAGATCATTCGGGAGAAATCAATGCTGTCCACTTGGATCATTTATTTTGTTAATAAAAATATACTGTATTAACCAGTTAAAAACCTTAAAGCAGAGAGAGAGAGAGAGAGAGAGAGAGAGAGAGAGCAGCTCCGTGAAATGTCTCGTCCCAGAGTCGGGTCATTTATCATTATCAAGCTCTAAGGTTAATTATAGGCTTTAATTTGAAACAGTGCTGCAGGAAATCATCCACAGAAAATCTAGGGAAAAGAAATAATGATCGGATAGAAACGGCCTAAATCGCATTTAAACGAAACTCACACACACACACACACACACACACACACTCCCTTTCCCCAACATACAAATCTCTCTCTCTCTCCCTTTAAATCGGAAATGTGCCGAGAAGCCAAATAAAAACAAGCAGGGAGGAAATGATAAAAACACACACACACACACACACACACACGCGCACGCACGCGCGCGCAGGGAGGGAGAGCGGCGCCTCTGACACATCGCGTGAGAGTGAGCCTGGGCCCTGCGAGGCGTCTTCTTATAAAGAGCGTGGGAGGGGTTAATGGGCGGGGCCACGACTTGCTTTGATCTTCTGGCGGCGGCTCCTTTCATCCCCCGCGTTCCCACCCCCCTCGCTCTTCCTCGCGCGCGCTCCTTTCCCTTTGTATGACTAAATTTGGTAATGAGCATGGAGGCGCGCCAGCACTACCACGTGCGCGCTCATCCCAGCTGAGTGTGTGTGTGTGTGAGTGTGTGTGAGAGAGAGAGCGGGTGGGGGGGAGAGGGTTCTCTTCCGGGTAAGGGGAGGAAAAAAGATCAAAGGCTTTGGATTTGGATCCGAGTGTGGATGTGGATTCAAAAGAGCCGCGACTGGCCGCATTCCAGAGGGGAGAGGGAAAAAACCCAGACACACACACACACACACACACACACACACACACAACAGACAATCAACAATTCTATTTAAAAGTAGATCATACAGGGACTGTGCTAAGTTTTATAAAGTGATATAAAAATCAATTTATGTTTATGTTTGTTCTAAAATAGCAAGACATTAAAATCTTCCTCCAGTGCGGCTCCGCCACAGAGCATCAATAACTGATTCTCAAGCTGAAATTATTTTTAATCCGCTGAGGATTAATGACTTGTTTTTCTAAGCTGACATGATTTTCTTTCTCAAATAAATACATAAATAAAATGAAATAAAAATAATAAAACAGAATGTGAATGTGGTTATGGAATTGGCCTGCGGTTCAGAAGGTTGTCGGGCCCTTCAGTGAGGCCCTTCACCCTCAACTGCTCAGATGTAAACCAAGATAAAAAACTACAGCACTTTGGATACGGGTAATACGGCCAAATGTCGAATAAAGTCACAGAACAAAAAATGACAAGTTTTTTTAACTGCTTATATTAAATGAAAATCTACATGCACATTATGTCTCCACATCCAGATATTTCTATGAAATTAACTACATACTCAAACATAATCACATAGCAGAATTAGCTATATACAAGTATGAACATATCACTTAATCAAAAAAACCCCACTGATTTCGACAGTATGGTGTGAGGTGTGTTTCATATCTGAGCTGAATTCTTCCAGTCCAGTCCGTTCATCCTAATCAGTCTACTAATATAATAATAAGAGGTAGCGGTTAGAAAAGCAAGATTTTTTTTTTTTTTTTAATGGGGGGAAAAGCGGAATTTACATTTTCTTAATGAGTTTGCAGGAGTGACCCGTCTGGATGAAACATGAAAAGGAAGCCTTCCTGCTGTGCTTTGACCTGAATTCAACTGTCTCTTACATTCGGCTACTGCATAGCGAATGTTATATAACCTTGGCGTCGCAGGACTGTATCTTTAATACAGCATAATTCAGGGAAGATTTAAAACCTGGTCCTGGGGAGGAATTTAGGGCCAGACTGACCTCGGCCATCCTGATCATCCTCATGCTTAGATCGAAAAAAAAAAAAAAGAATCCTTCAGCACAGGAGATTTGCTCATTTTTCTGCAATTCAGAATCAGTGTTGTGTGCTGTGTGTGTCTGTGTGTACTGAGTCTACTGTGTCTACAGTAATGTATTGGCTTTAGCTTTTGATCTTGTTTCACGCTCCTCAGTCTATTTGCACATCATGTACCCATGTGTACACACCTCCTGTATTATCTCGTGTGTTGCGCTGTGATTTTTAGGACTTCCTATTTCATCCGGCCGTACACTGTATATGTCTATATGTACTTACTATAATAACTAAAGTAGAGCAACAGTTTTCAAAATTCTTGCATCCTCCTATGACATGGATTCCATTTACAAAGATTAAGCTTATTAGTCACATGAATACAATAGTATTGCATATTTATTAGAGACATAAAGCTTTAAACTCCCGAATCCTCCATCTTGAAAGCACATTGTTGACAAACACTACACAGGACACTATTTTACAGCCTATTGATGATTGGATTAAACCCATTCAATTTAAATGATTTCACAAAATAATGAGAACTATAGGTTTCATCATGGTGGAAATTGTAACAAAACAACAACAACAACAACAATAATAATGATAATAACAATAACAACAACAACAACAACAACAACAACAATAATAATAATAATAATAATAATAATAATAATAATAATAAATGAATACCTGGCCATGCTCGAAGGACCTCACTGTAACACAAGTTTAAAATAATCATGTTAATTTAAATGTTAATTTAAATATAGTAGTCTTTTTTATATTTATGGTAAATGCAGTGCTGTAAAAATGTTTTTATTAATTTCTTTTTGTTTGCATATTTCTTAAAAATGATTTAATTATTGAGATCTTCAAACAGATTTTTATATTACACAGTGATAACCTTCCATATTAAAAATTAAAAAAAAATTAAAAGAACTTCTATAATTCTTTTGATTGTGTAAAGTTGCTTTGCGACAATGACAATTGTTAAAAAAGTTCAAAATTCAAATAAAATAGAATTTAACTGAATTTAATTTAATATCCTAAATACAGTAAATACAAAATGCTGTTTTTTTGGGTGATGATTTAATTTATTACGGGAATAAAAGCTGCCTGGCCCTGTGTGAAAAACTAATTGCCTCCCTTCCTAAATCATGAATGATCTGTGATTAACCACATTTTTCTTTTTGGAAAGCCGAGTTTAATCCCCACACCCAGGCCTGATTACTGTTGAATCAAGAAATCACTTAAAAAGAACCTGTCTGACAAAGTCAAGCTGCCAAAAGACCTCACATCATGCATGATCTAAAGATGAGAAATGTTTGACGTTGTTTGACAGTTGGTAAAAAAAAAAAAATCAAGAAAGGGCAAATACTTTTTCACGGTACTGTATGCTGAATAAATTATGGAGTAGTAAAAAGTTAAGCATTTTGCCTTGTAAGTAGCTGATACTGATAAATCATGTACAATATGATCAATACCAGATCATTGAGCTGAGATTTGAACAAGGCCAGTTTTCTTTATTTCATGATCTTCGGTTCAGTTAAACCTCAGTGAATCAGGCAGACAGTGTGATCATGGCCCCCGGCGTACTGAGAAAACTTTCTACCTTGATGGTGTCCAAGCACTAGTGACAGACTGGGATAAGTGCATTAGTGGAGACAGGAGATTATAGAGACATAAAGGGAGTGTTTACTCTCAGAACCTATTGCTATTCTGCAATCATCAAAAATCAATATATCAAAAGTAACTTAGACGCCCCTCGTATTTAATCACAGGTCACCTAAGATTTATTGGTTAAAGATATTGTTTGGTGAAGATCTTAAAATTTATTTGAAGGAATTCCCCGGGTGCATGTCATACTTAAGATGTTCTTTATTTATGTGAATCCAGTCATTGCAATCAATATCCATGTCTGGGGGTCACAACACAGGCATATAACCTAATGCAGGGATCAGTTTAATGAGATGAATGGCATGATAAGACTTCACAAAAGTACTACGGGTACTATAATAGACAGGGTATAAATACCCAATCAAGGATAAGGACACAGCATAAAAAAATAAAAAATGTCATGAAATGTAAAAAATCAGGTAAAACACCAATCTCAGTGCATTCAAGTAAAGTTTGTATGCGAGCATTACTTAATATTATTATCATTCAAATTACAGAAATAAACACAAAATACTTGTCTCAGTTCTGCACTGAGGACTTTGGGAGATGTAGACTTGTTAATATTTTAAGCTTTAAGAGCTCCAACAGGAATCTAAAACAACAACAAAAAAGAAAAGAAAGAAAAAAAAAAGAAAAAAGATGATCTTCTAAACCACATTTATGATTATAAGTTCAAACCCCAGAATAGCCATGTTGTGCCCTTAAGCAGGACCCGTAACCCTAAACGCATGTCTCATGTCTCAGTACTTTCGGTCAAACTGACTGTAACGCTGCCACATAAGTGATCATAAAGACAGTATGGGAGCTAAACTCCTTTTGATCAAATTAATATATTGCTAGAGCATGTAATAGTGAATTTACGATCCACCATTATAAAATCGAAGCAGACTTCTGACACCTGTCCGTGGAATTATGAGCATCGTTACAGGCCTTGTGATTTGAGCAGCATTAGAGACACCGTTCCTGGAGATTTGCATTAAATGGTGCTGAAATCTCCCCCACATCCTCTTGTTTAGAGTGTGGAGCTGGCACGAGGGTAAACAGATCTTCCACCTGCTGCTCCAGTCCCTCACACCTCCCCTGGATCCAAAAATTACAGCCCTGCCGCTGCTGCATAAACGACAGGAAACAAACAGCACATTAAGATGAAAAGAGCGTGCAATTAAAGTTTGAAGGGAAAAAGAAGAAGAGACATTCATCATCATCATCATCATCATCATCATCATCAAAAAAAAAAATAGCGAAGAGGATTCAGACGAGGTGGGAGGGCCATGCTGAGTGATGGTTTGCACTCATGTAGGATTGGTGGAAACCCAGGTGAGGTTGAGTGGAGAGTAAAGTGTCTTGGGGGGACAGTTTAGTGTGGCGCACAGCCCCGCGCCTGCTCTGTGATCTGCTGAATTTACTGCAGTGCCGGCAGCACAAGCAGACACGCTATTATTAAAGTCAAATCAGACAGTGGCTGGGGGTTCGGAGGGGGGGGGGGGCGGTCATTGGCTTGCAGGGGAAATTCAGTATCGACATTTGGAAGGAAGTTGATTTGTGATCACACTGAGAGCAGTAAAATCCCCCCAGAGTTGAAGGAACACCTGCAGTGCTTTTATCAAACCATCTGACTGTAAATGTACACTAGCGAATAAATCCAGCGCCGCTTGTGTTCATTCAGCACTGCAAGATTTAACTCAGAGGGTTAAAAGCTTTTCCTCCTCTGTATTTATTCATTTATTCTTTCGGGGGACAAAATGTCCATCAAAGTCTTACTTGTGAGACCCAAGACCCCTTGTTGCCCCAAACTGCCTCATGCCCCAAGTCTCCTGCAATAGGCATCCAGAGTTTTGACCAGAGGTATGTTAAATCTGGGACATTCAAACACAAAGCCACTGTCCCACCTGTGCATGGTGGTGGTAGCATCACTCTTTGGGCTGTTTTGCCACCAGTGGACTCGGAATGGAATAATAGAGAAGGAGGACTTCCTTAGAATTATTCGGCACGACCTCAAATAAAGAGGTAGGAGGTAAAAAAAAAAACCTGGACAAAAATAAGTGGGCCAACAAGACAATGACCCCGAACACACAGAGTGTAGCATGAATAAAGTACGGTGTCCCCAAGAGACGAAGCAGATACAAAAGTCAAAGTCCACCCATTGCTGAAAGACGCTGCAAGTCCAAAAACACAGAAGTCAAAGCAGATGCAAAAAGCAAACAAACAAAAAAAAGTTGCAAAACCAAACTCAAATCGAGCTCATCGCCTCCTCTTCTGTCCCCGCCCACTTGCTGTATATTGCAAATCTCTTCTGCAGAATTTTGCTTTTTGCATGTGCTTTGGCTTTTATAGGTGTATTTGGATTTTTGGCTCATTTCTGTAGTGTCAGAGATTTAACTTTTGGATGTGTGTTTGTATTTGCATCGTTTTTCTTTTTGCACGCTCTTTGACTTTGGATGTATTTTGGGATTTGCAGCGCATTTCTGTAATGTTTGAGCTTCACTTTTTCTCATCGCTTTGTCCGTTTGGGCCACTGCAGATCTGAGAGTTTTTAAATATCCAACCAGACGCTGTTCGTGGCTACCAAAGACATCTCCAAAAGGTTACGCTTTTGCCAAGGGACGTTCCACCAAATATTAGGTGTGCTCTACTGTACATATATTTTTGGCCCAGTGTGTATAATCTTGACATTGTGTTGATACAAGAAAACCCAAAGTAAATTTAAACTGGTAGACCAAATTCTTTGAGTTTTCTTCTAAGAAGGTCGTGAGTTGTAAAATCATTCTGCCCCTAAAAGGTCGAGTTAAACTAAATAACTGATGCTCAATAATGCCATGACATCCATGTTGGTGGTGAGTGTGGGAAAACCTCTGACTGTGACCTGACCTCTGACCTCACATATAACAAGTGAAAACATTTGAAGTCCTGCAAATATTCCATATATCATTTTCAATATCCATGTTTACAAATTCTTCTTGTAGACATAACAAAAATAAATGTCTTGTACACACATAAGAAGACTTATAAAAGTATCAGTATCTTGGGAGTAGTCTTGATATTTTACAGCATTCTGCCAAAGGGAAAATCACCGGCATTGTCCATCCTCACCCGCACACTCTCTCAGTGAAGAAGGTTTTAGATGAGAGAATACTTTAGTTCTGGGCTGGAACCCTCAATACTACACCTTTTGAACCTCGAGTCTTTATTTGCTGCCTAGAAAGGTGTAAACATATATATGTAATTGTAATTGTCATTAACCCACGCTGTGTTTCCAGTTTTAATGGTTTAAGGATCACTTAATCAACGTTTCCAGTTGAACGGTACAGCACGTACTGAACGACGTGTAGTTTTAAGGTGAACGTGGAACGGTAGTTTGGGTTGTGTGTTCATTTTATTAGTTAGAAATCACAATGCTGCAAAGTAATATATCCAGCTGTAGTCATGTATGTCAAGTACTTTTTTATATGAGGCTTGTGAAACAGAGTGACAAGAGCAGAGTAACTTTGTTTCCTTTTTTTCTTATTCCTGAACAAACTGTCAGAAATAAAATATGTAATAGGATGATTTGCTACACGCCATTTTGGATATGATGCAATTATGGGTAATACATGTAGACTTATTGTTCACGTGCATATTTGATGCACTACATTCTTCTGATATTGATGTCTTCCAACACACACACACACACACACACACACACGCACGCACACACACACACACACCTAACTTTTTGATTATCTCCATTAGGACAGTTTGAATCTTCTGATGAATCTTCTCTCCGCGGCTGCTGTGTGAGGAAACTGGGCTCCGTTAGAAACATCTGGTGAGAAATATAGAATCAAGGCCAGTACAATTAAAGTGTGATGAAATATTCATATCAAACCGGGTTCATTAGTGAATAAACAGTGTGAGGGTGATGAAAACTTCTCCCCTGGTAAAAGATTTTTTGTTTGTTTTTCTTGTAACAAAGTCATTTTTCATATGCAGCATTTTTAGGACCTTTCCTGAAAAGTGGGTTATCATCAGTGCGTGTACAATCTTCTATATAGAATCTTAGAGGTGAAATTAAGGCAGCTCTAATGTTCATTGTTTGATTTTACTGCAGATGTTTTTCCCTGTAAGATCGGATGTAGGTGAGGGTGCCAAGTAGAATTAAATCTCTTAAAGCCAAAACTAACTGTTCATATAGGCCAAAAAAAAAAAAAAAAACCCAGCAAGGTGTATTATTATGGAATTAGATTCTGTTCGATTCCCACCTCTGCTCTGTGTGCGTGACGTCTACATGTTCTTCCCGCACTTGGTGGGTTTCCTTTGGGTTCTCTGGTTTCCTCCCACAGTCCAAAGACATGCATGTTAGGCTAACTTGCCTTTTCCAAATTGGCCTTCGTGTGAGAGTGTGTGTTTGTACCTGTGTGCCCTGTGATGAACTGGCACCGTGTCCAGGGTGTACCCCGCCTCCTGGGATAGGTTCCAGTCCCTGTGAAGTTAGCTTTGGTTAAGTAGTTGTTTCAGTTTTTATTTAACAGATGTTTGAATGCCAGTGAGCGGTTGTGTAGTGGTTAGCGATGTCGCCTTGCACCTTCAGGGTCTGGGTTCGATTCCCATCTCTGTGTGCATGGAGTTTGCATGTTCTCCCCATGTTTAGGTGGTTTAAAAGACCTTTACCATACAGGGAGGGAGTGTTGTGTAATTATTATACAGATTAATTACATGAACATTTTGGAGACGTAGATACAGTAGATTTTTAACCTGTAGAACCAAAACAAAGATTTAATCACAAACTCTATATGATATTGACAATATATACATACTGAAATAATAATAATAATAATAATAATAATAATACTAATAATTAGTCCTCTCTGTGATTACAAACCCCATGGATCTCTGAATAATGTCATGTTTTACTCTGTAAGTTTCAGCCCTGTTTTTGCTCTTCCTGAACTCGGAGTTGATGATTTCTGAGTCTTTAGTTTTCTACCTAATGGAGGATGGAAATCCGGAGTTACAAGTTTTAGTCAAATGCATCATAATACTCGCTTATATTCACTCGCACATTCTTATGCATATGAAGAATACTTAATACAGTTCCTCAGACATTATAAATATTCAGCAAAACGTTTATTTTTAATAAAATTGTGGAGTTTTAAAAGTGTGTGAACAGGTTTATTCAGTGCCTTGTGACACATCTCTGTCATTATCTTACATTAACACACACAATGCATGACACCCCCCCCCCCCCCCACACACACACACACACACACACAAAAGCTTAGAATGAAGGTCTGTGTTTTGACAACAGAAATGGACTTCTGGCTCCACACAGAATCATACGCTCATATTCAGAGACTTGTGCCTGCTGTGTGTCGATATGGTGTGTGTATCTGTGAGAGTGTGTGTGTGTGTGTGATGTGTGTGTGTGAGAGTGAGAAAGGGAGAGGAAATGCTCTCACTGCTCAGTGCGTTAGACTCATCCTTTCATCCCGCCGTACTATTGGAGAACGCATTGCTTTTGCATGAAGGCCTGCTGGGAAGGTGTCAAAGGTCACGCTCGACCTGCTGAGGGGTCACATGGCCCTGTCCCGCCTGTAATCAAGCACACACGCGTGCACACACACTCACCGAAAGATCAAACAAGCTTTGTTCCCTCTGCTATCAGTGATTTAGTGTCTGTATCTCATCACCGGCGGTACGCAGGGTAAACAGTAAATAGACAGGATACTGTGTGTGTGTGTGTGTGTGTGTGTGTGTGTGTGTTAGAGTGTGTGTGGAAACCTTAGATCATTGAGTATAGATTGAAAACTCTCCATCATATTTTGTAATATGGGAACTAATCTGTATTTCTCCCTCTGTGCGAGACGAGACGAGACGAGACGAGACGAGACGAGACGAGATTACTGTTTCGTTCTGGTTTTTAACGCGAGTTGTGCTGTTGGGTTTCAAAATGTTGTTTTTACAGCTTAATATCAAATCAGGCACCTTTTCAAGCCAACAGAAAATAGTTGTGGTTATACGGCCAATTAGGAGAGATAATTAGTCCAGGGCACTCCCCCTCCCTCCCCCCCCCTCTCCCCCCCCCCTCTCTCTCTCTCTCTCTCACTCTGCAGCGCTCATTTCATCTCAACTAATTATCCATCACATCAGAAACGATGGCTTACTAACTAAGAATTTAACAGCTTTAGCTTGTAGTTTGCTAACATGCCTGATTTATATTATTTAACCAAATCAATCCTACGACCTCATCTCCAATCTATAGGAAGAAGCTAACCAGCTAAGGCTAAATCATTATTCCAGGATCAAACAGGGAGATAACAATAATAATAATAATAATAACAATAACAATAATAATAATAATAATAATAATAATAATAATAATAATAATAATAAATAAATAATAATAATAATAATAATAATAATAATAATAATAATAATAATAATAATAAATAAATAGAAGTTAATAATAATATAAATAGTACATTTATCTAGCTACGGTTATTTGTGTACATTCATGCTTTGTCTTTAAACTGCTCACAAACTAAAATAAAAAAGACACTTGCATTTCTTCATGTGTTTCTAGATCGGCGTCTCTAGTAGATGTGTGTGTGTGTGTGTGTGTGTGTGTGTGTGTGTGTGTGTGTGTGTGTGTGTGTGTGTGTGTGTGTAGGCGTGAAGTCACTGCAGGATAAATAAAACGTAGCATCGTTTAGACACTGACAGGTTACACTGAAACTTTCACCTTCGGAGTGTTGGCTTACAGTAGAGGCCAAAAGTATACGGACAAAAGTGAAATTCAATGTTTTAATATTTATTTATTTATTTATTTATTTATTTATTTATTTAAATAATGACATTCAAGATAATAAGAATAATTTATTGAATGCAATGGAATTAGTAAACAACAACAACAACTACAACCAATATTTCGTTGATCGGGCTGGACAGAGAGTCAGAAAGACGCCTGCAGTGTCTCTGGTGTCACTCGCTCAGTCCATGTCTGCTTGATCGTGTCCTGGAGATCATGTACAGAGGACACTCTCTACACCTTCTTCACCATCGTCCATCGGTTTTCTGTTGGGTTCAGTCTGCCTGGAGGTGACTCAGGCCAGAATCTGAAAAACTGGCTTTGTGACAATAAGTTGAGTTAATTAGCAGCCAGACAGACTAGAACTAATTAGTGACGTCACCTATTTTGTGCACAGCGAGAACTGAAATAATAACTATAATACCTGGCATTTGTTGTCTTAATACTTTCGGCCACTACTGCAGACAAATAGCGATTAACGTCCCTTTATTTAAACTTAAATAATTCTTTTGATTGTGTAAAGCTGCTTTGCGACAATGACAACTGTTAAAAGCGCCATACAAATAAAATAGAATTGAATTGAATTGAATTTAAAGCAATTTAGCTCATTTCCGTCTGATTCTGCAGTGCAGTTTGTGATAGATTCGTCAGACTGACTATTAACAAGTTGCGTCTGAAGGTTAGACGTCTCTGGTCTTTTTGCAACCAGACTTATGGTTTTTTTTTTGTTTGTTTGTTTGTTTTGTGCACAAACACTCAAAGGGTTTTTTACGTGACATTTATTCCAAACTGAGCTCATATACTGTACATCACCACCCTGAATTTAAATGGAAAAGTTTTAACATTTAGGAGGATTTTAAGACATTTTACCCCTACACTCATCTACTTAAACGAAATCAAGCATCTCAGAGGCTTTAACTTGGGGGTATAGAATGAATAATTATAGGGTAATGAAATGTCGGCACCTTTTAATGATCAAGACATCATTATATGAATCAATATTTGTATATTACCAAGGAAGCTTATAGAACACATTAATGTCTGGCAAAAATCCCCCTTTTCCGGGGATGCATTGGCACTTCAAAGTAATGATTTTTAAGTCTGTTTGTGTGTCATGTCAGGTTCAGCAATATTTACACACGTCTGTCATCAGCCTGTGTGTCTGCATGTGCCATTAACCATTGTAGGAGTAAACCCCTCCACCCCCCCACACCCCCCATCCCCCCCCCCCTCCACCCCCCCCGCCCCTAACCTTTGTTTAAATAAATGACTAAGTGCTTGCAGAATAGCTCCCGAGCACTGAAGTGTGCAGCTGAAGGGCTCTGATTGATTTCTCTCATTCGAGCGGATTCTAACCAAATCCCACGAGCGGCTCCTCGGTTCAGGCCTTTCCCGAACACATGACGCCAAAAAACTCAGCCATGGATTAGTTACAGGCCTTCTCACTCCAGCACTCTCTGGAGTTGAAAGGCTTCATTCAAACTCGAAAATGTCAATAAAAACACTTTGGAAATTCCCTACCGGCGAGTGACATTACTGAAGAAAAACCATTAAGTCTGCAGATCCGAAGCAGGGAAACACGACTCATTAGCCAGAATAAATGTGTCCTGTTCAATGTGTTTAAAAAAAAAAAAACGCTTACCTGGCCGTGTGCTCCTTTTCATCTCCGGTGCCAACATTATGTGAGTCACGTCTGCTTTTCAACTTTTCTTCTAGATCCGAGGCAAATCCTGACTTAGCTCGGGATTGAGGACACAGCATGTATGCAAGACGCTTTAGAGACAACAGGACAAGAACAGGAGCGACGGTAATTCCACAAAAAAAAAAAAAAAAAAAAAAAAGCCATTTGCGTCCTACTGATATTAGATTTGTCGGTCATTTGTAATAATTATGTAGAACAAAAAAAAAAATGTAAGTAAATGTTTCAGATTAATAACTTCAAACATGAATGCAGCATATTTCACCCAGTATAACCACAGTACACGTTACGCTGACGTTTCATTAGATATTTCAAAAATTATATCATTTTCCATAAATCTGTGGATCCATTTAACATAACCTTCTTTTTTTTTCCCATGAGTTCAACAGACAGTTTCATCATCCAGTATTCCAGAAGATGATTCCAGAAGTCCAGGCAGTTCTTACCATTGCACAGGTTTGGTAAGTTCATCATCTTAACAAATGCTGACCAGTCGAATAACTTTAGTTGTAAATCTCCATTCAGAAGGAGGATGAAGAAATGCTGGAACTTGTGGACTGTGGAAAGATGATCTCCTTAAATGAGCTCCTTACCATCAATAAACCACCTGAACCCCCCCCCCCCCCCCTCAAGAGGAACGATCCAGAGTGGACTGGAGAGCCGTATTGAACTGTTTCCTCTTGTGAATTCATGAATTAAAAAGTCTCCACTTCAAAATGGTCAATTTAATGGCCTGCATCAGGCAAAGAAAACAACCAAGGAGGCTACCAGATGAAATGACACGATCTGAGTTATGGACTATCTAAAACATTATAAAACATTTGTAGGAGAAATGCTGAAATGTTAACTTAATGAATGAAGATCACTTAAACTCTTGGTGAAATTGCAAAAACAAACAAACAAACAAAAAACAGTTATGACAGTTAAACGACAGAATTGATTAATAGTGGGGAAGTGAGAGCATTTTCACACACACACACACACACACACACACACACACACACACACACACACACACACACACACACACACACACACACACACACTCACGCGCACACAGTGTGTGAGGAGAACTCACAGGATTGGGACTAAATATTTTAATATTTTAATTTGATGTCATTTTGAAATAAATCCTGCTAAAAAATGATTAATATTATTAAAATATTTATAAAAAAATGTATTAACTATATTAAAAATAATTATGTCATTGTGTAATGACTTTATACCGCCACATTTTGTATTTTTGCTAATTTTATGATATGAAACTCAACTGGGGAAACAGACTGGGGAGCATTTCACAGAACAATAACCTTGTAAAAAATAATAATTGTAAATAATAAATAAAAAATAAGATCTTATTGTCCCAGATGGTTTTCCCTTTTGTTAAATGAATATCAATTTCTTAGATTAAATATGTGGCACCTTATCCATAGTTATTATCTTACGACTGTTGTTCTCATGCAGTGCTACGGTATTGTACATTATTTTTATATTACAGTACATTATTTCTTTAAACCAAAGAAAAATCTGTCCATCAATGAAGAACTTAGTTATCAAAAGTTTACATTTACACTTATCTGAGAGCGACTTACAAAAGTGTCTTGTCGTTCCCAGCACGGGTTAGATCCTTACACCGGGTTACTAACTAAGTACCATCAGGCAGACACTGTTGGGAAGGCCTTTTTTTGGGGAGGGTTTAGCCCAAGTAGTGAAGAAACACACAAAAGTTGGCTATTTTAGAGTGATATTAGATATTAGATCATATTTCTATCAAGTCGGAGCCAAAATCACGCTCTTCATCAACACACAACATTTTATATATATTCGTCTTTATGCATTTATTCTTTAAGTTCTTTCTTGTTTGCATTATTGTACGTTGCGAGTCATTAGCCTTGCTTACTTGTTAGCTTCAGACATGTCTTGGTTTATTGACTACAACTGGGGTTTGCGTAGAAAAATTACGAATTTCTGGAAAAAAAACTCAGTCACATTATCACTTTAATGTCCAATCACTGAATGAGTGTATGTATTCATGTGCGTATGCATGTATGTGTTTATTTATCAAATGCATTTTAAATGCTAAACTGCTAAATTTTACATGGCTCACTCTTATCTTATTAAGTGTTTTATTTCCACTTCTTGACATTTGCTTTGAATAAATCACAGGAATGCCGGCTAGAAAGTAGCGAGTGTATCATTTTATCATAATCACAAGATACATCCCAGTCTTATCAAAAACTTGTCCAACTTGTCCAAACGTTGCTTGCAAACAGAAGGTTTCATATCGAACCCAAAGGTTACTTTAAAGGCGTTTTTGGGCCACATGCCGTACGAGCGAAGTGGAGCAGACCCTGCCTTAAATGTTTACAGCGATCAGCACTTGATTCTCACTTATGTCTTCTTGTCAGCCCTGGAGCACGCTTTTCACGGTGCTTGTCTATGATTAAAGAGGTTTAATCTCAAATCTCCAACGCGACCCAATATGAAAAGATGATAACATTCTACACTAAAACCCACAGAGCACGCTTCTGTAAATATTTACTACCATGCGTGTTATGAAGCCTGTCGACTTGGGGTTTGGTGGAGCAGAAGGGAAAAAACATGCCTCAACAGTTTGTTTACAGCGTTTACATGCTTGGGTGGGCTCGCTCTGATGTCCTTTTCTCTCTCTCTCTCTTTTTTTTTTCAACTTCCCAGGGGCTCATGGTCTCATCTCTTGGCCTTCCTCCATCTTCTATCTCCTCCTCATCACTCGGGCTTCTTCTCTTTCTTCTTCTTCTTCTTCTTCTTCCCAGGCCTGCTCCTCCTCCTTAATGACTCCAGACGCCGTGTCCATGCTTTGATTCCTCCTGTGCTCTGGTAAACACACCATACCCAATGGGCTTTCTCCGTTTCTTCAGCTGTTTAGCCGACACTGGGACTTTGATGCGTCTGAGGACGGAGTTTCTCTGATGAGCGTTTGAGACGCAATCGATCGAACGCTCTGTCATTTATATCACATAAGCATCCAGATATTTGCTCTGAGCGTGGACTTTTGCGTACATGCCCAGGTCGATGTGTTCGCAGAGCTGCGCTGGATCCTGACATCATGCCTGGATTTAATCTCAAACTGGTGATCCAGAACTCCTCCCCATACACCAATAAAACACAGTATGGCTTTTCCAGATGCACATCATGGCTACTCCTGACCTGAAAGAGAAAAAAAAAAAAAAAAAAAAATATATATATATATATATATATATATATATATATATATGGATGATCTCCCACTGACTGTGTAACAGTCCATGCACGAGCCAAATGTGTGTGAACGCACGCAGATCTGCTAGCATCATAAAATTCTCCCATTACGTTACCAATAAAGAGGCAAGCTGTG
Organism: Clarias magur; assembly: GCA_013621035.1. Classification (NCBI taxonomy): domain Eukaryota; kingdom Metazoa; phylum Chordata; class Actinopteri; order Siluriformes; family Clariidae; genus Clarias; species Clarias magur. Next base: position 49,328 of record QNUK01000187.1, on the reverse strand, counting down.
CCCGTGTGGTTAAAGAGCCGTCTGTGCGATCGCTCTGGACTTGTCATGACTTAAGCAGTTTAAGCTAATCAAAGCCAACAATGGCAGCGGAGTTCCCGATCAAACGCATGGAGCGGAGGAACGTCATTACAGGAGGGATGTTAATTGGATCTGATCCCGCGCTCTCGGTGGCTATGGCGTGTGATGTGGCCTCCCAGGGGTACGGTAACCTCGCTGGGGGAAAGGATCTCTCCTCGACTAGCCACATTTTCCACTGGATGAAAGGATGGATGAGAACTCACTCTGTGGTTACCATTAAGGACGAGAGCAGATCTAGAGATCCCTTTCCAAAGACGTTTGTGTGTGTGTGTGTGTGTGTGTGTGTGTGTGTGTGTGTGTGTGTGTGTGTGTGTGTGTGTGTGTTACCAGTTTTGTTTGTTGTGGCATCAAATGAAACATCTTTGCTTTTGTTGTTGACATTTTTTTCTGTCAGCACGTGGGACACGAGAGCTGGAATCAATAAAGACTATTAAGCGAAGTTCAGTGCAGCTTATTGATGATGGAATATGACAAACTCATCACGCAACACAAACAGAGACGGGGCCGGTTGTTTTTTCTTTTCAGCACCAAATGGAAGCGGCACCGCTGTGTAAATCCTCAGATTCCGGTGTTCCTGACAGGCTCTGTCCTCATCCATGAATTCACCGGAGGAAACAGTTCAATACGGCTCTCCAGTCCACTCCGGATCATTTCTCTTAATACCCGTCGCTCCGGAGGGCAGCGCTGAGAGGCACTGGATTGGATCTCGGGGTAGACTAAATTAATCCCCAACACTGACACATACACACCTATTCTCCCTTCACACACACACACACACACACACACACACACACACACACACACACACACACACACACACACACACACACACACACACACACACACACACTGCTTGGGAGCCTAGTATCTACAGTACAATTACTTCAGTTTTCAGCTTCTCATTTGGTTGAAGGTTTGTGTGAAGTGAAAAGCAATGAAATGACATCATATGGAGTTTAAACCGATTTTATTCGCCTCGAATTTTTTTTTTTTTTACATTTGCAAACAGATCAAACGCAGCCACTTGGAAACAAAGGGAGATTCATTAAGGGGTGATATCAAGGCAGAGATTTTTATTTTTATTATCAACCTTTTAAAATGAATCATGAATGTATTATTAATAATTTGACTTGTCCAGGAGAAACCCCAGCTCTCATTGCATCACAGATGAACACTATGGACTGATGCCCATCTAATGACGACATTATATGAGTCCCAGCATGTAAGGTTGATCTGCCAGGATTTTGGTGTCCTTAATGAAGTGAAGTTCTGGGAACCCTACCCTAACACCAGGGGCGTTCAAATCAAACCGGGACCTGAAGAAATGTCTGCTGTACGTCTGCGAATGTGGCTCGGAGCCGTGAACATTCTGGACGCCTGATCTTTGAAAACTGAGGGATACCTTTGGTTTATGCAGTGCAATCCAGAACCTACATTGTGCAATCAGAAAACCTGCTACCTTGCTGGTGTCCGAGCACTAGTGGAACACTGGGATAAGTGCATCAGTGTAGCAGGAGATTAGATAGAGAAATAAAGAGAGTGTTTACTTTCAGAACTATGTTCCCTTGTGTTGGTATAATACTTTGCCATTTGATTAATATGATCTTAATTCCTATGCGTTATGGACGTGTGATAAATGATAATCTATAATGTGTGAACATGTTGGTATTTAGAAATGGTAAAACTTTTAGTATCCAGAAATAAGAAAATCATATTCATATCATGAAAACATTTCTTTGGTTTGGAAGGACACGAGGATATTAATCACCTGACTTGCTGGTTTGGATGTCGATGGCTGTGTCAAAGAGATTTTATTTGTTACCTCGGTGGAAACACAAACCACCATTACCAAAATACTTCTTACTGATTTCTTTTTATTTTTTTTTCTTTTTCAGTTTTTAATATGAACGGAATGGGTTTAATCCAAACCATAATACGTGCGAAACAAATTCTCCTATAAATAAAGTCAGCTTGGAACTAAAAATCGTTCTGTCACTGGAACATTCAGGAATGTAAAGTTCTGTCCAATAAATCAGCAGAATGCATATTTGAAGAACGATCCTGAAATTCGGACAGTTCGTCAAAGAAAAGTTCGGCTCCGAGAGAAACGCGGAGTTGTTTTTCTTTCTTTGCTAATGTTCGAGGTCTGCACCACGACCGGTCCGGTCAGCAGCCGCACCACGTTTAAATCAGATGCCATTTTCTGGCTGAGAGCGAGAGCGTCTCAAATCACATTATGGAGATCTGGATTTAATCTGAATATTTCATGGCTCTTTTTCTTTGTCCTCTCACGTCATTGGCGTGTTCTTGAAGGAGGGTGCGAGTGTGGGGCCGATGGCAGAGGGCTCCATTGTACCATGTTAATGATGTCCCTTTTGTGATAGACAAGGATGCGGGCCGAAGACGGCAGCGGCTGAGGGTTTTTAACGTGACTGGCAGCTGCAGTAATCCGTCCTTTGTGCCCTCCAAGGGGCCCGGCCAGACGAGCCAGATGGAACCAGAGAGAGAGAGAGAGAGAGAGAGAGAGAGAGAGAGAGAGAGAATGACTAAAAGCCACAGTAAAGTGCTGGATCGGAGTTTCAATAAGCTCAGTCAAGATTACGGTTTGGTTTCTCGATCTGCTTAGAGCGCTGCTTCGGTACCACAGCGTGTCGGTTATGTGGTCACGAGGGAAGCCTTTCGATTGGAGAATGCCTGCTCTGTGGGACGGGAGAGAAGATCGCCTGAAAAGCGGCATTATACCGCAGACGTCCTGACAGACTGTATTTATTTACTCTGGACCCCCTCCGAATAATATACAGCTCTGCTAAGTTGTTTTCTCTGTGCAGTTCGGCGAACGTGTGTTTGCTTGGATTGCTCAGCTCAGCTGTGTCTCGAAGCTCTTTTTCTCCACCAGGACATGAAAGCCGATGGGGAATCCTGATACGGTGCCGGTGCCGCATTCTGTCGGTAGATACGGCACCCTGGTGTCAGGCGATGAGTTTAATTACGGCGCCGTGTTTGGCATCACCATGGTTTGTGTGAGGCAAACAGTCGAAGACTATCCACTCAAATTTGCCGATTGTGTATGTGGATAATTACTTTTAAAGTCTTAAACCATAGCATGAGCTCCAGAAACTGAAAGAAAAAAAATGACAGCCCTTTGATTCTCAACGAACGTCTCCCCTCCCCAGTATGGACTTCAAATGGAACATAAAGCAAAGGGATTTTGAGAGTGAAACAAACTCCATTGATCTTCTTGCTTTCTTCTTAATTTTTAGTAAATCACTCGGCTTAACGCCAGAAAGTTCTTCTGTAAAACCTTCAAATCGGTCATTAATTCCAGCCTGGACGACCCCAAATCCGGTGCCGATCGCTACTCAATGTGGCCATTGAAGCCATTGAAACCGAGTTGGTGATGGCGAATCTTTAGCATGAACGCACAAACTACCAAACAAATGTGCAACATTATTCATTCAGTTTATTATAAACACGGCGAGGCTGGAAACCACTATAATCCTTTGTGCTTGTGTTTCTCAAGCACATCCATCTGTGGTGCATCCCAGACATATTTAATTTCTATAAGCTTTGCTGTGGTGGAATACGATATCGCTCACAGCGTCTGAGTATCCAGCTGGATATAGAAAGTCCTGTTGGCTATGATGGGAGCGATAGAACAAGCAGAACGTAATGGCGGGGTTAGCGCTCAGTCTTTTGCCTCCTGGATAAATTGGCTGGACAAAAGAGGGGCTGAAAGATGTTTTGCTTGAGTGTACAAATCCCGGTTTGAACCCAAGAGGCAGCGCAATCTCCTCCGATGACTGACGCCTCACGCTTTGTGAGCCACTGTGCAAGCGTGTGTGTCTGCTTTTTGTACACATAATGAAAAGCGGTGAGCGAGTGGACCGTATGCGTCGCTCTGAGAGCCTGGCTGCCGCTCTTCTAATTTAAGAGGGGATTAAGCCAGAGCAAGAACAGTACACCCATCCTCTATAATTGGAGATGGGTAATAGCCAGACTCTCTTACCAAATTGAGCTTTTTTTTCATCTTCTACGGTTTCGGGTTGTGATGGAAGGCTTGCAGGATATCTATCTTATCAGCACAGAACATTTTGCTTTTTTTTTTTTTTTTTTTTCCATAGTCATTGATACACTTGCGTTACTCTCTATAATTGACTGTGATGAAGGTTCACTGCAGAGTCATCAGCTCATTTTAATGATCCTCAGAGCTTCAACGCAAAATAACAAAAGTTAACCAACCACGATCCATGATGTACTTTTGCTGACTTAAATATGGAAAAGATCAAATAGATAGAAATATATAGATAAACATAAAGCAAAGGGATTTTGAGAGTGAAACTCTCCACACTGATTGCTCAGAAGGTTTTCATTCATCTGATCAGTTTTATGGTGACGTTTCCTGGAGACACATATTTAACCTTTAAATGTTAGAGCAGATATAAACTCACGCATTCCCTTATGAATGTGTACTTTAAGGTTAAGACAACAGAAACGCAGAATCTTTTTCCTATTCAGAAACCAGAAAATGCAAACTCATCCGCAGGTCTTGATTTTTCTTCTTGCACTGGAGACTCCTTACTTTTAAACCTCCCATATTTGACTATTTCTTGATCAAGTTAACGCAGTTCTCAGATCTCCCCAACGTGTGGATGTGAATACTCCAGGTGGAACACTCCTCAGATCATTGCATTTTCACACCTCTAAATCAATTTATTTCACTGCTCCCGCAAATGTCAAATTTTTGTGTCTAAAACACATTTGTGTGTGTGTGTGCTGCTGAGTCACACCCATGCCAGAGAACAGAACCGAGCTGAGAACAGGACAAGCCGAGGAAGGGTCTTCTTCTTCTTCTTCTTATATGAGGTCACAATAGGGGGATCTAATTTCAATACAAACATGGAAAAAGGACAAAAAATAGGGAATTCTTAAGTTTCCACAAGCCGTTCATCAGTACATAAAAAACAGAAGATTGCTGTTCTATAACTACAGTGTTTTATTCCGTACTTAACTGGACAGCGATGTACCTTGAATTTAAAAGCATGGTTATTTTCAGAATTTAAACATCACATCATGTTAGAAACTCTTATTGTGTTTGAAGGCAGCTATGAAAGACATCAATAACGATTTTAGCTCAGTAACCGGATCAATCAGTAAATAATATACATGCGCTAAATTTGACATCTTTAATTTCAAAATGTGTGTGTGTGTGTGTGTGTGTGTGTGTGTGTGCGTGTGTGTGTGTGTGTGTGTGTGTGTGTGCGTGGGCTCAAACAAGAGCAGTTAGAGGAGAACTGATTCTGACGCACCCTTCAACAATCTTAAACAGTAAACACTTAAATGCTGATAAAACATCACTGTCACTCGAGTTTGTTCATTACAAATCAGAGAATCTACAGCACATAATGTCATTAGAAATCAAATCTAATACTCAAGTGACCCCTGTGGAACCTGAATGTTTTACATTACTTGGTTATTTAAATGTATGTAGGAATGAGGTGATTAAATCTGTTTTTGTTGTTGTTTTTGTTATTATTGTTAATATTTAATATCCTGGATAATTTTATTTATTTTTTTATAGTTAATTTGAGAGGCTGTTAAGTACAGAATGTTGCAAAGTCTTAGGTACTGTACATGCGGATAGGTGTTATAGATCAAGGATAAAACAACCCCCAGTAAACACTAATTAATGGTAGAAAGTCAGGATTTGGTGGGACGTTGCTTTGAGCACTGTTCAGTCTGATGTAAGTGTCTGAGGTACGTTTTACTTAGCATGCTGCTGAAGCACACAGTGCTCTTCTGAGGACTCCTTTTGCAAGCTTGGACGTTTTCCATTTTGTATTTTGTTTTTGTTTTTTTTCCTAAACCTTGGTCACTTATATAATATGTTGTTTTCTTTTCTAAAATACAAACATTTTTCTGTAACCTTTTAATTTTGTGATAGAATGCTGATGTCTGGAAATCAGAAATGTTCTTGTAAGACTTTCACACAGTTTTGTATCCGACTCCGCTAAGATAGGTGGCGATATGCACGCAGTCAGGTAGCGGCAAACTGGTCACATGCTGAGAGATCTGTACGTTTTTTGAACAGGTTTACAGATCTGTACATTTTGTACATTGAGATGCAAGCTGTCCTTTGTGTTTATGGTGTTTATTCAAACGCAGGTGACACCATCATATTACTAGCGGCGTCTTCAACTGTTATGTGTTTTGTTCTATTTCTGGGTCAAAGCCCGGGGAGTGAACAGTGCGGCGTGTGCAGTGTGACTCGGGTGATTTCTGTGATGTCAGTGTCTGGGTCCACTAGTCCAGTCTTGAGGATTTCAATTGAGTACGAGTTCACTCAGACTAACATGTTTACATTTATTTTAAAATGACATTTTTAGTCATCATGTAAGCGGACTGATGAATGACAACTGAACTTATGTGGGTCCAAGCACCATATGTTTCATTTGGTTTTGCAGATGATTTCAGTGGTTTTTAGAAAAAATGTCAGAATATCTGTAACTCAGAATATATATTCACAGTATATATACACAATATTGTATAGAAAAAACGGAAAACATCTGCTCAAATTATGTCTCCTAAAATGAGTACGTTCATGAACTTTTCTACAGTGGAACCTCGGATTGCGAGTAATGTGGTTTACGAGTGTTCCGCAAGGCGATCAAAGATTTTTAATACATTTTTAATTGGAAACCGAGCGAAAGTCTTGGTTTACGAGTGCCGAGTATCATGTGAGCGACAAGTGATCACAACTGAGCCAATGAATGTTCTTTCTCTTGCGCTGCAGAATTGTGGGTAATCGTCTCCCCTGCTCCCCTGACGTACACGCAGACACGCTCTGCTTTACACAGAAAACGATTCTTTTCAAAGGTAAGGTGCTGGCTCTTTTTTTTTTTTTTACTTTATAGCAGTGATTTTGTTAATATGCACTCAAGCGAGTGTCATTAAACAGATTTCTTTTTCCCGTTAAAACAGTGTTTCTGTTGTGTGTGTGTTTGTTGTGAAACTTAAAAAGCGAGGTGGGGGGAGGGAGGAGAAGTTTTACTGTGTAAGACGAGGCGAGGGAAGCGCTAATTCCACACACACACACACACACACACACACATACACACACACACACACACACACACACACACACAAATACACGGTGCCTGCGCGCACAAAGGAAACACTTATCTGTTAGAATTAATTTTTATTTTATTTAAAGCTAAAGTGCAGGTTAATTTGTTTTATTTTAAGTTCATATATTGTATTAATTATTTTTATTTTTGGGCTGTGGAACGAATAATTTGTGTTTTCATTATTTCTTATGGGAAAATCTGATTTGATTTACGAGTATTTTGGAATACGACCCCACTTCCGGAACAAATTATGCTCGTAATCCAAGGTTCCACTGTACTTGGTTGCTAGAGGGCCAAAAGCAAAATGCACGCAGTTGAAATAATTGAAGTGTGTGCTGTTATTTGTTTATTATGTTTGAAGGGAAACAATGCCAAGGAGATTCACAATGAACTGGTTGACTTGGGGTACGACATTTTGACCCCCTCACCGAATAGACCCCCAACGCCCCTCCCCCGACCTCGCACCCACTGACCTCTTCCTCCGCCACTTGAAGAAATCACTTCATATCATGTGTTTTAAAGATGGCAACGAGGTGCTTACCGAGGAGAGGCAGAAAGAAAAAGACGGCTTCTTCAAGGACGGTCTCCAGCAGCTCATCCCCCGTTTGGAGAAGTGTGTCACCTCAGGTGGATGGAAACGTAAAGTAGGATTAAGCTCACGATGATTAATGTACGTCTTCATTACATTGTTTTTTTTTTCTTAGAAATAATAACAACTTTATGACCTGCCCTTGTATGTACAGTATATATATATCACTAGTTCAATCCACTATGAACGGTTGTTGTATAACCGGCTAAGCTGCCAAACACATGAGTTATTCTCCGTCTCCCCTGCAGTTGGCCATGCCGTTTATCCAGTTAGAAGTCGATGTGCAAATTCCCAGATAACTCAACAGTATATATAAGCTTATTTCACTGGCTCAGGAAAAACTGGACAAACGATTGGACAAGATGGGACGCAGTTCTGCTCAGAAAGGTTGTAAATGGTGATTATATGAGAGATGATATGATTCCTGGCAGCTGGAACCAATCCAGTTCATTTTCCTCTCTTATCAGCAAGGCGTTTCCACCCATAAGACTGTCACTCACTCAGTGTCTCTTGTTTAAATGGTTCTTATTCACTCATCTCTAAATGGTTGTTATTCTCTTGACAGACAGACAGACAGACAGACAGAGATATACAGTAGATATGGTTTTTTTTTTTTTTTGCATCTGGGAGATTGACGTTTGATGTTTTGTTTGGAAACCTAATGCCTAACAGGAAATGCCAGGAAACAGCAAGTTTCCGAGTTTCTGAACACATTTGAATGCTACAGAAGTGTAGATGAATAGACGCTGTATACATTTTCATCATCATGAACCCATGACAGGTAGACCACATAATCAAAGGCTACTTCTGTATTTTCTTCCACTCATCTGCTCAGGGTTATAAAATGCCAAAGCAGGACTAAATACGTAGTTCTTCTTCTTCCATAAGCCCCAGATCATGTAGAAATGCCCGATTTTTATGTAAAGGTTCCTTTTGACACGGCATGGCTGCATTAATGATATTAATGGCTGAGAGGTTTTGGGGGTTATTTTATTATTTTTTACTTTTGGAAAACTTTTTTTCCAGGACTGCAGAACTTCTGAAAGTTTATGTGAACTTCACAACATCCATGATGATGAGAGCTCAGCGCTGGCCTTTTAAGAGCTCTCAAAGGGCCGAACACTTCAAACTTCCCTCAGAAGCCTTGCGATTCAGACCCGCACCAGGCTGAGCCCGAGAGAGCATGCACACACACACACACACACACACACACACACACACACACACACACACACACACACATACACACAAAGGCAGAAGAAGAAGAGAGAGAACTGGGACCAACAGAGCCAGATGACTGCGAAAATCCTTTCACCAAGAAATTATAAATAAAAAAAAATGGTCAAAAACATGGGTTTTTAAAGAAGCGTCTGATCGGGTGAGATAAGACCGGCGCCGCCCGTCCTCGTTTTTTCTCTCGTTCTCCCCTTTCCACTGCTTATTGAAAGAAGACGTTTTTTTCCCCCCATCTGATTGAATACAGGACTAAAAGAGGACCAGCGTGAGTGTGCCCACTAGCTTTTAGTCAGTAGCCTAATGAGATCCTGAGGGATGGGCCACTGTCAATCATCCAGCGTTCCCCCGCCCCCCTCCTCTCCCACCAACACTACCATGTCGTCTTGTACCACAGAACCAAGGGGCATGAAATAATTAGAGACCACAAACTTACCACTACTTTGTGCTTCATACTTTATTTATTGTTATTATATTTTAACACACAGAAAGCCGTGCAGAGTTCATTTGCGCTTCATGGAGAGGCATCTGTGCATTATTATTATTATTATTATTATTATTATTATCATCATCTTTTTTTCACTTACAACTCCAGAAAATCTTTTGGCTTCCATTTCACTCCTTGTTTTTCCTGCCTTGCTTTAAGTTTTTTTTTTTTTTTAATGCAGCAGGTTTAATGCACATGAAAAAGGGTTCAAGATGTGGCATAACATCAGCGCAGGCCCATGATGAAAGCGAGAGCTGCCACTATGATGCCACTGGAAGTGCACTCGTCTTCTGGAGAGGGAGGGGAAGAAGGAGCAGGATAAAAAGTCTCTGAAAGAGAATGAAAGAGAGACGAAAAGGCTTTAGAAATTTGCCTAAAATCAGCTTTTTGATTTATACAAAAGAAGTCATTTTTTAACATGACAGTCATTTATTATTATTATTAGTAATAGGAGTAGTTGTAGTAGTATTTAACAAAAGTAAGAGCAATCACACTTAGTGTAGTTCGCCTTTTATTTAACAGTAAAAAAGAGATTATTGTGACCTAAACATAAGATGGGCGACGCGGTGGCGTAGTGGTTAGCACTGTTGCCTTACACCTCCAGGTCCTGGGTTCGATTTCCGCCGCGGGGTCTGTGTGTGAGCAGTTCGCATGTTCTCCCTGTGTACTCTGGTTTCCTCCCACAGTCCAAAGACATGCAGATTAGACTAATTAGCGTTCCCAAATTGCCTGTAGTGTGTGAATGAGTGTGAATGTTGACCAGAGGTTCTACCACCGTCATAAAAATGGGAATAAATGCAACGGTCACCATCGGCCTCCGAGTTGGACTGCAGAGGTTCCTAGATAGATGGATGGAACGTGACATAACATTGCACGACTATTAAATAAACGGCATTTAACACGGCAAGTTTTGTTGACTTTCAGGTTGTGGACAAGTTTTTGAACAATTAAAAAAAAAAACTTCCTCTTACTCATTCTGACGATTTCTCATTGCATTTAAAATCAGTGAGACAAATTGGTTCCCATTATCACTCAGACTTTAACATAAGTATATAATCAGTTGTTCCTTAACCAGTCTCTCTGTTTTGATGTTGATAAGGTGGAAATATGCAGCTCGTCAGAAATCTTGAGGACTTTCTTCTGTTGGATTGTTATAAATGGCTGAATCTGGAGACTCGTTACATAAATTCAAGATAAACTTTTTCTTTTCTTTTTTTTTCAAATATATATATATATATATATATATTTATATATATATATATATATATATATATTATATATATTTTTTTTTTAACCAAATAAATGATATAAACTTACATAAACCTATGCATGGTTATGTGTGCAGGTTTCTATAGGAATTATAACATATTAGAACGAGTGCATTATTATAATTCTTGCAGCTGGAGCATCTGTTCCAACTTCTGTCAAATCAGAATCAAGCATATAACAGTCGCTACTCACAACTCATTGGTAATAAAACACGGTGAAAGATTGAGAAAGCACACATGAAGTGTCCACCAAGCGAACATTTAGTTACATAATAATTGTGTTACAGTACAGCTGTGAAATATAACGTTCAGAATCAGAAAAAGGAAAGCAAATGATTCTTTGTGAAAACAAAGCAAGCCAGGGATTTACGGGCATCTGCATGTGAATGGCATCACGTGAACATGGCAGCTCGAAAGACGTATTGGCAGCGGCTTCCCGTAATTGGTAATGAACAATGTCGGAACGAGGTTGCCGAGAAATGGAACGCTTCAGGAGAAGAAAAGAGCATGTATACCTCTTGAGGTAAGGCTTTTGCGATACACAGGCGCTCGCACGTGTTACACACTTGGCAGACGAAGGCAGGCTCCATGCTCATTAAGGCTGACCAAACGGCCCTCGGTTTCTCTTCAACGCAATGAAAGGCAGCCAGTGCAAGAGAAAAATCCATTTAAATGAGCCAAAAACAGCCCCCCCCCCCCCACACACACACACACCTCCCCGCAGACACAAATTGCAACCAAACAAAAACCAACAAGGTAAAAAAAACGCCGTTATCGAACTCAGACCTGAAAAGTGCACAGTTCAACAGGAAACATCATGATCGGACGCTAACGTACGACTCATGAGAAACAAAATCATTGCAGCTCCAGCAGTCGATGCATGAAAGTCATCTACAAGAGTAAAGCTTCTGTCTTAACACCGAACTTCCAGCGGGAGGAATCCTCGCAGCTCTGGGTTCATTACCAACACTGCCACGCCACAATGCAGATGCTGTTTTTTCTCATTCTGTGCCAGTCGTCGGACGTCTCACAGGCAGGGGAGGCGAGGCAGTGCCAAGTGGGCATGGTGTGCCAGGCTGAGGAGGGAAGAGTCAGGTCGACCCTCAGTGGGTCACCTGGCAAGCGGATCAAATGTAAGGTGCAGTGCTGGTGGTGCTACCCGTGGTGGTGAAGGTGATGGGGGGGGGGGGGGGGGGTGGGGATGATTCTGTAAGACCAATGTAATGCTCTGATCTCCCTCCGCAGAGACGTGGGTGATGGGGACAGAGAAACGGGAAGAGAGAAATCAAAAGGTTTGGGATCAGGAATGTAGAAATGATTATGGAGACAATGACTCCTTCTGACCTTTTATTGCTCTACTGCTTGTGGAATTGTGGCACAAATCAGGGTCGTCTCTGAGATCCACCATTTATATCTCTCATTTTGATCAGAAATAAAGCTTCATTTACCTCTTCGTAAACTTTACATTCCAGTGGAATACTAATGATTTACAGTATGTGACCAGATAAAAGTGTTGCTGGATATTTGTTTGCTTCCTTTCTAGACGTTGTGCAGCATCATTAACGCCCCATTTAGCTTCATGTAGTTAAGATTTCAGGCTGGCACGGTGGCGCTTTTCGGTCTGCGCTATAGAGAGTGAGAGAGAATCAGTGAGAGTTGTTATTATTTTTGACTAGTGGCCAAAAATCAGAACTGCAACAAACACTAATAAAGGCCCAGTGAGGCAGGAATCATGTTGCCCAAATTTTTGTGTCTACATTGACTTTTGTGTGATTTCCAAAAATGTGCATCTTTTTTCCTTTCCTGACAAAAATAAATAAATAAAATAATGTGTGTGTGTGTGTATATATGTATATATATATATATATATATATATATATATATAAATAAAAACGTGAAAACAAGTGTTCCCGAAGACGAGTAAAGATTTTTAATAAATTTTGATTTAAAAAACGAGCAAGTCTTGGTTTACGAGTGCCGAGTATCATGTGTCACACAACACACACACAAGGACACACGGACACACACTCTTTTCACCCGCCCACCCTCCCCAGCTTCACTCACGCACACAGAAAACTCAGCTCTGTCGCAATTCTTTTCAAAGGTAAATTTTTTTACTTTACACCAGTGATTCCGTTAGTATGCGCTCACACCAGTGTCATTAGAGAGATTTATTCCCCTTTAAAACAGTGCTTCCATTGTGTGTGTGTGTGTTTGTTGTGAAACTTAGAAAGCGAGGTGGGGAGAGGGAGCAGGAGTGTTACTGTGTAAAACGAGGCGAGGGAAGAGGCTAATTCCACACACATACACACACACACACACTGCGCCTGCACGCACAAACGGAAACACTTATCTGTCGTGATTTATTTTTACTTTTTTTTCAAGGTAAAGTGCAGGTTAATCTGTTTTATTTTCACTTTATAGATTGTATTAATTATTTTTATGTATTTATTTTTTTGGGCTGTGGAACGAATAATTTGAGTTTTCATTATTTCTTAGGGGGAAATCTGATTTGATTTACGAGTATTTTGGAATACGACCACTTCCAAACAATTATGCTGTAATCCAAGGTTCCACTATATATATATATATATATATATATATATATATATATATATATATTAAACCCCCTTTTTTCTTTTCCGAGCCTTGTAGATCTGGTTTGATGACTATGTGTGTATCTTTTACCCATAAGGGAACCCTGAGGGAACCCTCAATGCAAATGCCTTCAGCACTTCAGAGAAACTTTAAAGAAGACTCGAAAGTAAAACGTACACATCTCTGGTGTTTAGTTTATAAAATAATCATTCTTGACATATTTAATCTCAGTAAGAGACGCAGTAATTGTCTTTTTTTTTACAGTTCCGTTTCTGTTGTGAATTAAAATGTTTGAAATGTGAAAGAGGAAAATATAGCATTGTGTCTCGATGTAAAGCCAAATTATCTCATCGTTTGGTTCGGACAGCTGGAGTTTGTAGAATGTCCGATTAACCACCAACATTAAAAAGTAACAGTTACTGTACACAGATTCCCAATAGAGAGGAACATTTCGTGTAAAAAAATAAAACACACACACATTTTTGGAAGGTAAGAGATCATTGTGGGTGCACCTACCCATTTAGCTGGCCTTGATGCAGAAAGTAGCTCGCCTTTTTAGCACGTTCTGTGCCCTTTCACCTGTTCCTCCTGTTCTGTCATCTCTCTGCACACACCCTCTCTCTCTTTCTCTCTCACACACACACACACTCACACACACACACTCACACACACTCCACAGTGAGTAGTCCATGTTGCCGCATGGCCCTCTTTGATGAAGTGTGGATTAGCTTGCCTTGTCTGCTAGGCCATGACACATGCATGCACAGAAATGAACAACGCAAACACTCAGTGTATCCTCTTATGGCTTCGCTCTCACTGGAGCACATGGACTGGCACCATTGGTCTCAGCACGAGTCTCATTTCCCTCAACTCCTAATGAGCTGTTAAAGGCAACAACACACTTATCCACCTTCCAGCTGGGTATAGACTCGTTACTCAATGTGTTACAGGTCCTGAAATCATTTCCCCGAAACCTTAAACGGCAACGACGATGATCAAACTAATAATCATTTTACCATCCCAATAAAGTGGAGACTAACTGGGGTGTTTGTTTTCACAGCCTGCAGGCCCTCAGGTGTGCTCCACCTCAGAGATATTAAGCATGTCCTCAGGCCACTAGACTGCGCAGACATCGTTCATCGACAGACGCTGAGGTAACAGCTGGATAGAGTCCAGGTAGCAAGCCGACCCGAGCCCCGTGCCGTCCCCGTTCCTCTCTGCGTGGACGGCTGAGGAGAGCCCATCATCCTGCCTCACAGAGCTTCGCTGGACCTGGAGCAACTCCAGAAAGCCAAAGGCCCGCTTGCCTTTCAACATGTGTCAGCTGGCATAAACGAGAAAGGGATAAGAGATGGAAAGAGATATTGAAGGTAAAAAAAGAAGATGAGAGTATGGAATAAAGGGAAAGTCAGAGAGGGGGAGGAAGGACAGGGGGGAAACCTAAAAAGTCTGAAATGGAAGAGAAGAAAAGGTGGACGCAAGCCAGAAAGTGAAGTGATTGATGAGACCTGTTGTGGATACGGGAAAGTCCCAGTTTTTTTTTTTTTTTTTTTGTGGGGGGTCTTAAGGTGTGTCTTCTGTTCCATCAAGGATATGGATTAGTGTCGATCTGTTTCAACAGCACAGATAGCACAGAGCTACAAAAATACAAACAAAAAAAAAATCTTAAAACAATCCGAGTATTTATTTAAGACCAACTAGGGACCCTCCTAAAGTCCTGCTTCCAATAAACGGAGCCAAAAAAGGAATTTCCAGGAAAATCCCCCAGGGTTGTACAGTATGTGTGATATATGAGTCATATCAAGTCAAGTATTAAGTTGCACAGATTAGTTTCGCGCTATGGACAAGAGTGTGATGTAGAGGAAATTTGTCAGATTCTCAGTTTTGCCACGTTTAATAAATACCAAGTCTTCTTAAGCCTTCAACAGAATGGAGAAAGTTTTAACCCTATTAATAGAACACTATTAGTCCAAGCTGGTTACTCCAGTTTTCATAGAAAATAAGTTTTTTTTTTTCGTCTATAAACCTGCACTGCTGGTGAAAATATTTTTAGTTGTAGCATCCTGATGTCGAAATGATGCTGAGGATTCCCTCTTTCTTAGCACATCATGTAATCCTCATTTACATAATCCTAAAATAGGGTTTCAATCCCCCCCCCCTCCCAAAGATCCGTCTGGTAAACAAACTCCCACTGACCGTCTTTCAGGAATTGGACGTGAAACATCTTCAAGTCAGAAACTTGGTATCAAAATGGAGCTTATTGAACCAAGAATCTGAAAACTGTCCATAACTCTCACCAGCCAAAATGTGACTTCATACCTGACTGGATTACACCAACCACCAACTACCGCCAAGTGTAGTACTGGATATCAACTGAACGACTGAAGAGTAGAAAGTAAAGTGGCCTCGTGTGCTCCTGACTTTCCAAGGCAATGCCAAATAACTAGAGCCGAGCAAGGCCAGTGAAGATCACCTCTCATCTCCTCATGACTTTTATGAAACGCTGTACTTGAGTGATCCACAAAATCCACCATGTTTTATGTACAAAACTAAAAGGTCAGTATGTAGATAATACTGGTACATGGACACATAAATGAGAGATTTGTTTCATTTAAATATAAAACGTCTGGCTACCACTTAGTGTCTCTTGAGACACTAACACAATGTGAGACAGTTAATGGATGGAGTTACAGCACCATAACGAGTGTCAGGAAAGTTTTAATTGGCAGGAAAACAGGGTCATCGAGGACTAGGACCAGCCCAAGTGTTTATAAGTTCACAGAAAAGTCAAGACACACCAAACTCATCAGGAGGAATATAATGATTCTCACCATACACAGGAAAAAAAAACAAGAAAAAACTGTGATCTCTGGGTCAAGATGAAATGTGCCAATTTGTGTTTGTGTACTGTGGATAATCATCATACACACCATGCAGTAAACAAACTACTGTATAAAAGAGTAAGCAATCTTCATTAATAACTGCGTGTATATCGATGAACCAAACCCGTTTTCACCTCTTCATGTTGTTATAGAGACGCTCTTCTCGCCCCACATCCCCCCGCCAGCCCTACACACCCCTGTTCCACTTTTAGATTTTACATCTAATTCATATTTTTATCCTTCACCTGGAGATGAATACGGCGATGTTCTTTAAAACACGTCAGCGAGAGCTTTTGAAGTTAGTCTTCGCCTGTGCATGTGTGACACTGTAGGAGTTACAGAGAGATCAAACTGCTGTACTCGGGAGTATATAGATGAGGAACGCTACAGAGGAGTCACAGCGACAGTGAGAGATTTATAGTTCACTGTTATGTCACACTGCAGTGGCTTTTGATCCTTATGTTGTTTACAGTTTACAGGTTTTTTTGCTTTTCACATATAAGGAGTGCCATTTTATTTAAATGAAAAATAAAAGAAAGTACACTTAAATAAAAAATAAAATAATAAAT
>QNUK01000187.1:0-27500 GCA_013621035.1 Clarias magur | reverse complement strand
TGTGGAAAAATAAAAACATTTTAATAAACAATATGTGGAAAAAAATAAAAGTTTGAAAAATGACTCCTGCCTACTGTAATGTTTGATTATTCACATGTGAAGTTTGTGTGACTTTTTATTTGGACAGACTGTGTTTTATTTTTCCCTTTCACTTCATGAAACTTTCATCATTTCACAAAGCAGATTCCAGACTCTCTCTCTCTCTGTGTGTGTGTGTGTGTGTGTGTGTGTGTGTGTGTGTGTGTGTGTGTGTGTGTGTGTGTGTGTGTGAGTCCCTCAGAGAGAAGCTGTATCTATCGCTGGTGACATCAAGGTGTCTCACACCTCTTGGTGCCCTTTTGAAGATCACTCAGCTGCAGAAGGCAAAGAAATCAACAATGCAGTAAAATAAAATGCTAGCAAAGCCTCGGAATCGAAGTGAAGCGTCAAGGTCTTCGGGGCGGAGAGAAAATAGAAGAGGGGAGTGAGTGACTTTGAAGGCAGGAAAACAATGAAAAAAGATGTTGGAGAAAATGGGTGGAATAAAAGGAAGCTTTCAATCTGCCTCTGAAGTTCAGCTGAGAGACAGAGAGAGAATTACACAAGCACACTAAGGCAAAGCAGCCAAATAAAAAGATGATGGTGTTTAAACTGCATCATGCACAAAAAAAAAAAAAAAAAAAAACTCCTCCTAATGCACTTTGACTTTGAAGCAAGTTTCAGCTTCCTCAAAAGGTCAAACTTTCTCTTCCTCCCAACCAGTTTTTTTTTTTTTAATTATTATTATTATTGAACTAAATATCCTTTTCTCAGCATGTTAATCACTGGTGTGGAGCACTGAGCATGTCTAATTATAGAGAGGTCTCCTCTGCCACGCTCTCAGTGTGTGGAGAGAATAAAGAGCCCTGCTCTCTAAACACTTTTTAATTAGCATTTTAAAGAGTGACAGCATATGGACACGACAGTCTCCTATTATCATGAGAATAGATCACGTAGCTCGTCGCGTGCAGGGAAATAACAAGTGCAAATATGATGGACAAATGTGCCGAAATGTGCTTTCATTTCATATCAGAGTCATAACTCATTTTTTTATGGCTTCCACATCTTAGAAAATTTATATTTTTTTCAGTAACACTTTTTATCTACTACATGTTTGATATAATGACCTGTTATATGGTCACTGTAATATTTATTTATATAAATGTTTTTATGTTTAAATATTATAAACATTTCTTTTATAAACATTGAAATTTGTCAGTATTTAGTAATAAGGTGATACATATACTCCTTCACTATAAAACATGATTTGTGTCCCTTTTACAAAATTCAGTTTTTTTAATGATTCCTGTATTTTCAAGTAATCGATTTTTCACATGAGATTTCCCCTTGTGATTAGTTTAATTTACATCTGATTAAAAAACAATCAAATTATTTCCACATTATTTTTTTAAACATGAATAAATTTTCACGTCATTTTTAAAACAATGCACTTATCTTCACCTTTGATTTTTGATATTGTTAATTTATATTCACATATGTTTTTTTTTCTCAATTTTTTGTAATTACATGATTGATTTATTTTCATGTGATTTTTTAAAATGAACAATTGACTTCTATTCACAAACAATTTATAGATAATATTTTCACTTATCATGTGATTTTAATTGTTTGACTTTCTCATATGATTTTTAATATGGTTCATTCAGTTTCACATCTGATTTTCCCCACAGTATATTTTAAATTTTCTGTAGATGTGATTAAAAAAAAGATTTTAACATTTTGTTTTGTTGACTTTTAATTTTACATTACATTTTTAAGAATATTTTTGCTAATTCATATTCACATCTGTTTTTTCTTTTTTCAATTTGCATTTGATTTTCTTTATACCTAATTGATTCATTTCATATGTGATTTTTAAAAGATGAATTACTTTTAATCATATATAATTGAAGAATAAAGAATAAAGAATGATTTATTTCTAGAATTTTTAAACACATTTCCCTGATCATCACTAATAATGTAATCACATGGGAGTTTTATTAATGTTCATTAATTTTCACATCTGATATTTAATAACATTATTTACAAAAAAATTCAGTCACTCACTTTTTCACTTTATAAACTGTTTTTTTTATTTATTTCAGATATTATTTTTTTAGAACACAACTCCTTCACTTACATTATTTTTTTCAAAAATCACAATCACAAATTCACCAAACAATTAATTTATTTTCATATAATTTTAAATGTGAATAATTCATTTTCATCAGATTTTTCCCCACATGATATGTTTAATTTTTAAAAAAAATTATATTATATTTGTATTGTTTCACATGATTTTTATGCAGTTTTTTATAGACATTTTTTTTTTTACATTTTAGCTTTACTTAATTTCAATTGTAATTTTTTTATACCAATTGTAATTTCTTTCTTGCTTTCTTTCTTTCTATATTACATTTTTTATTTGTGTTCTTTTTTTACACATGGTTCATTTTCACTTTGCACTCGCACGCAGGTCATTATTAGTCCTAAAGATTGTTCAGTACAGGGCATTTGTGCATAATGAATAGTGGTACACCATGATTGAAATTAATTACTTAAATAAGACTTATTTTGGAACGCTTATGCTTGAGAATGCTTACAAGTATTCGTTACCAATGTACATGTCCTGTATTTTGGAGTTTGAAAAAGGGTTTGAAAAAAAATGCCCACAATGTTTTTAAAGTAACTGATGTATTAGGAAATAATTAATTACTCAGATTATATTTCTGAGTCTGATTAAACATAATATTCTACAAATTTCGAACATTTATTTGTAGACACCCTGTCAGTGGTGTCTCTCTAATGCGCTCATCTGGTCATATGAATTCAGCAGTGACTGATTTATTTAGGTTAATCTCTCTCTGGCTGTTCAACATTATCAGCAGCGCAGAATGAACTCTGATTCAGAGCAGCAGTGGGAGTCCTGGAGTGTGTGAAGCCATAATGAAGTACATGTGAAAAGCTCCGGCGGGTTACTGTCCCGGATAACATGGGGCTAATTGAAGATCCGTCACGGCTCTCGAATATTTGCCTGAAATATGAAGGGCACACAGAGAGATGATCACACTAAAGTCAGAAACTGCAGTCAAGATCAGATTAAACCCATTCAACTCGCATGATGTGCTCAACTGCTGTGTGTGTCTAATATGTGTGTGTGTGTGTGTGTGTGTGTGTGTGTGTGTGTGTGTGTGTGTGTGCATACTTTTTGTCCAGGTCCTAAAGTAAAGATATTTTCTAAATCAAAGCTCAGGATTGAGTCTGGGACCCTGGAGCTGTGAAACGCCTATACTTTCAGAAAATATTTGACACACACAAACGAAGCAAAACAAATATATATATATATATATATACATACATTGTTTTTGGATATATCCATCTAGGAACCGTGGGGGCCATGCTGACCATTGTATTTATTCCCAGTTACTCCTGTCATTATTCACACACTATGGGCAATTTGGAAACACCAGTTAGTCTAATCTGCAAGTTTTTGGGCTGTGAGAGGAAACCAGAGAATCCAGAGTAAACCCACCAAGCACGAGTGGGTTTACTCTCATGCAAACTCCACAGACCCCGACACGAGGCGGGAATCAAACCTGAACCCTAAAGGTACCAATCACTGAGCCACCTATATATAATCTCAGCTGTACATCAACAGAGAAAGTGTTTTTAATTGTATTTCCCAAAATATTAACTGGTGTCCTAATGCAACCCTGCAACCCTGACAAAAAGATAACATTATGACACTCAAGAGACACACAAGCTCTTTGCGTAAATGTGTTGTGCAGAGATTATTTGTGCTTTCTATTTCTAGATCTGTTTGCTCCACCCCGTTCTGCATTGTGATTCGGACCTCCATTATCACCTTATGGGACCACGGATGTACAATATATGCAGACGGATGATGCATGAATGGATGTTGCATGGCGCGTACCTGTACTTTTGAAAAGACACTACCGAACTGAAATTAAAGTCTGGTAAAAGATGCTGATGCTTTGTAATTGGTTAAACTAATTGACTTAGGTTTTTGCATCGTTTCTAATGTTTCTCAGGATATTCAACAAACTTCGACAATTTAAAAGACTTTCTTGTGTAACAAAACTCCTCACGTGTTCTCATGTTCCAGTGCGTCAATACAAAAGCATAATAGAAGAAGCTCAAGAGAAATATTGTATTGTTGATACTAAATTTCATACTTAAATGACAACACATACATTTGCATTTTACTTTATACACTATATTGCCAAAAGTATTGGCTCGCCTGCTTTCACATGCATATGAACTTGAGTAACGTCCGATTCGTAGGGTTTAATATGATGTTGGCCCCGCCCCCTTTGCAGCTATAACAGCTTCAACTCTTCTGTGAAGGCTTTCCACAAGATTTAGGAGTGTGTTTATGGGACGTTTTGACTATTTCTCCAGAAGCACATTTGTGACGTCAGACACTGACGTTGGACGAGAAGGCGTGGCTCGCAGTCTCCGCCCTAATTCATCCCGAAGGTGTTCTATCGGCTTGAGGTCAGGACTTTGTGAAGGCTGGTCAAGTTCTTGTCGGAACAGGAAGGGGCCGTCCTCAAACTGTTCCCACAAAGTTGGGAGCATGAAACTGTCCAGAATTTCTCTGTACGCTGAAGCATTAAGAGTCCTTTCACTGAAAGTAAGGTGCCGAGCCCAACCCCTGACAAACAACTCTACATCATTTCCAACAGGACTGCGCACCAGTGCACAAAGCAACGTCCATAAAGACATGGATATGGATGAGCGAGTTTGGTGTGGGAGATCCTGACTGTGAGAGTCCTGACCTCAACCTGATAGAAGCCTAAAACTTGTGCAAAGCCTTTTTTCTTTTCTTTTTTTTTTTTTAGATTGATTTTAGATTCAGTTATAACTGAAAATGCTGTTATACAACATCATATTAAACCCGATTGATCACGTATTGGATGTTACCAAGTTACGTATACGTGCCCCCTGTGACAAAACTACAGGAGGTGGCATCATATGCAGCATTTTGTAAAATCACAGTTTTGTTTTAGGACCAGTTTTTCTTAATGCTACCAAAAAAGGAGCGTGCTTATTTTGCTGTCAATTGTTACAATATCTATTTTTAAGATGATTAATTTTGAGGAACCCCTCCGTTGATAACTAACAAGCTGGGATATGCGATGAACAGAATTTCACTGTGCTGTAATCGGGCCATTGAATGATCTTCCTGCTCAGTCGTTCTTTCCTTAACCCAATTGACTCGTTCACTTCAAAGCCACTGATAGGGGTTTTAATTAAGAGCAATGCAACACAGATACTGATAAGGCTCTCCGGCATCTCCTGCTCTCTCACGCTCACATTAGACATGCATTATAGCTTCATCTATGGACGAGCACATGTGCCGCCTACTCACCAGGCCATAAAGCAACCTCATATACGACCAATATGACGTCAGTGGTCAGTAATGTCTGCTTTTGTGCATCTCTAGTTCATTTGGATCCCTGTTAGTTCTCACAGTACTGAGAGATCATTTGTCTGCAGTCCACAATAACACACACCAATCAGTGCTGTATAATTTTCCTATTGTACGGATCCATGGCACTTCACATGGCGGTACGCCCCCCCCAAACCCCCCCCAAACCCCAAGGACACCTGATTGGGCTTATGAGGGTCGTGCTAATTAGCCAAGGACCTGAATCATTAGCGCAGACACTGAACTTCGCAGGCTTGTGAGAATTAGGTCTAGTCCATACTAACAGGGGTAATTTCAACAACAAAGTATATAAAACATACTTGAAAACCTTGTTGAATATGTGCTCCTTTTATACACTGTAGCATTGATAAACTTTTTTTTTTTTTTTTTTTTTAATGCTGATGGATAATTATCATGTGATCTCTACAATGATGGAAACCAATTTAGTTTTCCTTATCTGGGATTTAATTTCCCAGTTTGAGGGTGGTATGGTGGTGCAGCAGTAAGTGCTACAGCTTCCATTTTCAGAGGTTTGGTCCTTTATGTGTAATTTTGCATGTTCACTCCATGTGGGCTTCCTTTATTTACTTTAGTTCCAGTGGATGACGGGCCTTTAACACATTCCCACATTTTGGTCCCAAACCAGTGCAATTTCTAGATTGTGGGAATCTAGATCATCAGGAAGTTCATCATCATTTGGTATGGCTTGTTGCAGATCAAGAGAAAGTGTAGCCATCAAAATTATTTTCAACATCCAGAAAACATCAAAGAGCATTGTTGTTGCAGTTCCAAGTTACTTGAAGATGGATTGTAGAGGTTTGTAGATGGATTGTAGCCTCTTCAGAATGGATCGTGGCTACAAAAAAAAGTTCTGAATTTATTGTTTAGTGTTGAGGTGGAAAGCTTTTAAAAACCTCTCGTACAGGAAGTCGAGCAAATCTGCTAAAAACACCTAAATCCATTCAAGCTAAATATCCAGGTCGCTGTTAACGGGTCACCAATCATGTCAGTTCTTGACAAATCATGATAATTCATAGCAAATTGTGAGGCCTAGGAGGAACTGACTGGGGAAATAGTGTAAATACAGTATGTAGGCGGTTCATGATGGTTTGGTGTGGTATAGATTGAGGTTGAAGATGATTATTACATCTTAATAGTAAGTACATAAGTTTCCTAGATCATGTGTAGATCAATCGTAATGATATAATGCATGTAATGTCACAGAGTCAAGAAGCCAAGCACCACCAAGATGTTCAACTCAGGACAGTTTGACACACACTATCAAGAAGGTCAGGAATGTGGGAACGAGCCCTTAGACTTCCCATAAGAGCGTGTAAACATGTCAAGTGGTGGCTTGTGACTCAGAATCCTTCAGATAAATCAAGGAATTTAATTGAGTCTGTTTGTATATGTATAACAGCTTTACTGTAATCAGTGATATTATTATCATTATGATTATGATTATTATGCTTATTATGCTTATTATTATTATTATTATTATTATATTATTATTATTATATGATTATGATTATTATTATTATTATTATTATTATTATTATATTATTATTATTATTATTTGAGGTTGAAGTCCACGTCCATGTCTGTGTGTCTCTGTACAGCAGAACTCTCTGTCTCACTTATTAATAGACAGAAATCACATTCTGTAAGGTTGAGTATCTGACGCTTTGTTTACATTAAGTTGTACTTCTTTGGTGCTCAGACAAACACACTCGCTGTTCGGTAATCGGAGAGAGAATCACAGATGAGAAATGGAAAAAGTCGATCAGATAAAGATGAAGTTTTGTCTCAAAACGACTCCGGCGTGTTAAAATTCACTTCTACCACTTCAGCGCTGTTATTTCAGCCAAAGTGAAAATATGAACTAATCCCAGTCAAAACATTCACTTTATCTTTTCTCATTAATATCTATTGGTGCAGGTGTTTGTTTACATTGAGACAGCAGCGCATTAGTAGATTATTTTACAGTAGATGATTAAATCCTACACGTAACTGTTCATAACATCACTTTTACTCCACATTGTGATTCACTGATGCTGCAGATTAAACTTCAGCCAGAGATCGAAGTGCTGCAGGAGATTCAGTCAGTTCTGTCCAGACAGTTTTGTGTGATGCTGAGACACAGTCTGGCTGGACAGGTGGACATTTTTCTGAAACTGGTTTCATGCCCTCCAATGTATGAAACGTAAGGAGCGTGTTCTGACCGATGTACAGACAAAACCTTTCTTTAATTTCAATAGATATGCTACAATGAGCTCTGACAAACAGTGTTCGCCAAAAGTCAGAATTCTAACAAATGTTCTAGAAGTGTGCTGTTTTGGTTAGACAAATAAAAGATATAATAAGCACTTGATTTGATAGACACTATGTGTTACACTAGTTATTCATGTATTTATTTAAGCATTAACCTAAGCTGACGCCACCCTCAGGTGATTTCTGTTTGGCCAGGGTTTCTTAGGCGTTTAGGCGTCTTTGATAAATGAAAGTGCTTTTCAGATGTTCCGGCCCTTTAGCCTGGTGTATTTATGCACAGTGTCAAACAAAACCAAGCCGAATAGCAGGCAGTTTAGCTTTGATTCCGAGCTGGCGAATGGACTAATAAAGCCATGAAACTCATTAAACAAGTTCCATCTAAGGAAGTCGGTCCAGATCGGCGCAGCGGCGGTGGCGGTGTGGGCGACGACACCGCGGTGTTGTGGTGTTGTGGTGTTGTGCTCCCGAGGGTGGATTTGCTTCCCCGCCTGTGTTTTGAGGTGAGCTGAACCGCCCACCACTGGGATCAATGGCAGGCCAGATTAATTGCAGGCTACGGCGGAGCGGCGCGCCTGGAGCACACAAAGCTTAAAGGCAACCACACACCACACACACACACACACACACGCACACACACCCCACACACGCACACATACACACACATACACACACATATTCAGTAGACAACATCCATCAGCATGCAGGATCCCAGATGAACATCTCTACCCCCCGGAGGCGCAGCTCTTTTGTCTCCAGGTAGCCGAGACCTGGCGAGCGGCCCACTGCCTGCCTCTTTCATGTGGGCGAGGGGAATTATCTCCCTTTATGTGTGGATGTGTGTGATTCATTCAGAGGTAGCTTCCATATCTGTGCACTGGAACAGAGCCAGCCACCTGTGAGCTTTGTGTGTGTCAGTGTGTGTGTGTGTGTGTGTGTGTGTCTGTGTGTGTGTGTGTGTGTGTGTGTGTGAGGGCCTGATGTACCGGCTCCTGAAACGTCTCTAAAGCAGAGAACACAGAGAGCCTGCAGGGTTAAAGAGATGAACGAGCAGAGAAAGCAAGGGAATAACAACCAGGCTCATTTTAATTAGTATGTCTGTGTGTCTGTGTGTGTGTGTGTGTGTGTGTGTGTGTGTGTGTGTGTGTGTGTGTGTCCTTTTATTTTTTATTTGTACATTTCAGAATACGAAAGGTACATGCTTAAAGTGCACAGGTCTTTACTTTATTCCCTGTTATTCAAAGTGAACTTCCATGAAGAGTTTCTACTGTATCAGTGGAGACGTCCATGATGGAGAGCAAGGCTCAGTGCAACTTCCATTTCTTTGAGCTTATTTATAATATATGGCATTAGAGGCCTAATAATAATAATAATAATAATAATAATAATAATAATAATAATAATAAAGTATTTAACTTTTATTTAACTGCTTTCTGTTGAGTCTCTGATATTTTCTAAATCTTTGATCTTCATGCTGATAAATTGTTATTGTGAGTTATTACACTTGGTAAAAAAGAAAATGCTCAGGAACAGCCAGCCAGCGCTCTTTTCCAAGCCGTCTCTCGGACATCGGCAGTGTGTGTATTTGTGTGACAGAGGGAGCAAAATGTAAACTCCATAACATACAGGATTCTCAGTGACAGTGTCTGAAAGTCCCTGTATTCCTCTAGATGCCAGTGGTAGACCAACACCTCCCTAAAACAAAGCAAACGTAACTGATGGACTGACTTAAGAAGTGAGAAAGTAAGTAAAGGCAATGTCAGAAATAACTCCTGAAATAAAGTTTAGATTGAAAGAATAGAACTGACACTAACAGACTGCAGACTTTTTAACTTTCACTTTTTACCGGGACGCACAGCCGGTTTACACATGGAACATTTGCACACTTGCACTTTTTGCGCACTGTGAAGTTGAACTTCACTACATTCTGGTCTGCACTACATCACATTTTCATTACATTTCATTACTGTGTATATCCACTATTTTATTAGATATTCTTTAACGTCTTATATTTATCTTATTCAAATCCTTTATTTCATTTTATTCTTATTCTGTATATTATGTAAATAAGTGTGTTTTATTTATTTATTTTTTATTGTAGGTCAATAGCAGTCGTATAAGCGTTTCACTTCCTATCATACTGTGTGTGACTGTGCATGTGACGAATCAAATTTGAATTTGATTTGAAACAGTAAAGCCTTGAATTAAACTGTAATTTCTTTTTTCTTTTTCATGTAAACTCAAAGCAACTCACTTTTATCTGTTGCACCAATCTCACAGGTACAAAACTTAAAATAAGTATTATAAATTAAATCAATGATATAAATCATCCACCATGGCTTTATGCAATGCTTATCAATATGTTAATATTATAACGACAGAGGCAGGAATTCGATCTCGACCGAGGGGGTTAACCCAACAGGCGAAGGAACAAAGTTAATTCCAGCCCTTCTTTTTTTTTCATGTAGGACATGACGATGGTGTAAACATGCCACAGGCTGTGATTACGCTCAGGCCTGCTGAATACAGATCAGTAGGTGATGTGGCTCTACACCAGATACTGTTGTCACGTCGGGCGTAAAGTTCCCGTAGGTTTTAAATTCGCATTAGTCTGACTGGATTTAATTAAATTTCAGAACAGAAGTCCAAAAGAGTGTCCATGTTAACTGCAGGACCAGGAGACAGCTGAAGACATCATGGTGTCCTGTCGCTCCGCTTTGTTTTCCTGTTATTATTTCATTTATTCATCATTAATCAGGACTTTTTCCGTCTGGCAGGTTTCTGGTTGAATCTGGAAATAACTGGAACCGGTGCAATACGGGGCACCACATTGGAAACGAGTAAAACCAGAGGGGACACAGGGGGAACGGTTCCCGCTGCACCATCACTTATTTCACCTAATTTCTGTTACATGTTCACTAAGAATGTCAAACGACAGCTTAACAATTTCCTCAATTCCATGCAAATGTATCCAGTAAATGTATAAATCACAACCAGCTTTCACACTGATTCATCAACTATTCAACTTTTCTAGCTTCAGATTTTGATTACAACAACAACAACAACAACAACAACAACAACAACAACAACAACAACAACTGGACAGTGCACGTCCTGGAGCAAAATCAGAAGCTCCCACAAAATAGAAACAGCAATAAATGTAATAGACGGTAAAATCTGTAATCAACAAAACAACCAAACAGCGTGCTTGGAAGCCCTCCGAGAGCAGATGTCTGGCTTTGAGCGGTCTTAGAACAAAAGGGCCGCGAACAATTCAGGTGTTCGTCACTTTCCTGAAAAGTTCCAGCCTATCAGTGAGATCTACACCTGTGGCCCCCAGCCTGCCTCGACCCCGTGTGTTTTCGTGTGGACTACACAGAGCAGTGACAAGTGGCCCCTATGGCAGCACCGGTGAGCTACTCGGGGCTGTTTATTTGGGAATTGAGCCTTGTGCAGCTTCAATGCTCCCTCATTTTCTATTCTGTCACTACAAACTTATTGCAGGTGCACACACGCTTTCTGAAGCTACCTAAGCCTCTTGTAAGAGTGTGTTTGGATTATATGTAGTGAACATACCCCAAACATCATCTTGTGTTTTAAGGTCTAAGTGGTAAGAGCATGTGCAGGTGCATCTGCTCTCTATATCCGACGTTTTACAGTAACAAAAAAAAAAAAAAAAGGAAAAAAAAAAAGAATAATCCATTTTGTGTTGCATAAAGTTACATTTGTTAGCAATCATAAAACCTGATTGATGTAATGGCGTATAATGAAATCTCGTGAGTGATTGGTCTCGATGAAATTTGCCATCATTTTGTAACATCAAAGAGAAATGCTTTATTGATTGCTGCCTAGTCACTATCCTGCTCGGAGATAGAAATCTCATGGCTTTGATGTGAGAGTGTCTGGGTCTTACATCAGAGCCTGGGTCAACAACCTTGAAAGGCGAGCCTATTAAGAAAAAGTAACAAACACATTGCACTTTTAGAGCAGAAAGAGAAAGGATGAACCGCTGTATCAAGTAAACATCATTTCACTGCTGATTATAAAAGAGCAGCAATGCAATTAAGATGCTATGCACTTGCTAGATTAGCTTTGTACACAAATAGGCCGTCTTTGTTCGACAAACACAATGTAAACACTGAGCACAATCTGAGTGTGTGTGTGTGTGTGTGTGTGTGTGTGTGTGTGTGTGTGTGTGTGTGTGTGTGTGTGTGTGTGTGTGTGATCTACCGAAAAGGTCTGAGCGAGCCGGCACATCAAAGCACAAATGAAGCTCGGTCTTCCTGTTGGATAAGGCCGGTAAACTACTCGGCGCTATTAAAGCCGCAGTCTACCTTCATGTGCGTTATCTTCACGGCTGTTAAGCATCGCTCTCTTCCACTTCTCCCAGTCATATCTGAACAGCTTTTAAAACTGGGACGAAAAAGAAATCACTACTTCCGAACCTCTCCAGGTTAATTCCAAACATGCCCAAGGCATTTTCACTGCTCCAGAACCAGATTACAGTGATGAGAGCGCAGTAATAATGAGGGGAGATTCGGGGATGAGCGTTTATTGGGAAGATACATTAAAAAGTCGTGTTTTCAGTTGGATTGTTTAATCATTTTTAGGAAAACAAACACTTCTCTCTGATGTTTAAAAACAGTGTTGTGATCTTTAAATTAGAGCCACAAATGAAAAGCATCTATAAAGAAATGCAGGAAATAATTACATTTATGAAACATTTATTATCCTTGTATTGAATCATATTGGAAAGCTTTTTATTTTCCCTAAACATAGCCTTATGTGAATAAATTATGTAGATAGATCTGTTTCCTACTTTATTCATTCACTCAAATGACATAAAACTGATTTCCAGGCATTTTACTCCTAAACAGACATAACATTTGCTATTGCATTAGCATAATTAATGTATTTTTTATTAATAATATACATCTATAAAAAAAAAAGCCATGTGAGCATCTCAACATCAAGTATGTTATTATTAGGTTATTAGTTGAATTATTATTTTAAAATGCATTTTATTTGTTTATGTATTTGTTTTCTTCACAATTTTAAATAAATAATGAAGTTATTAAAACATCCTATGAAATTATACAGATGAAACGAACTTATGCCTTGATAAACAAATCGGAATTATTTTATATTTAGATCTTTGACGTTCTTTACAATTTTTCCGATAAATCTTTGACAATGTCTTCATAAGGAACTTTACTCCGGAGGCTTTTCTTAAACTTCCCGAACAGGCCGAGGTGCTCGCTGCTTCTCCTCAGGTATCCTACGCGGAAACGATTCGCTTTGGGAAATAATTACATCTTTACTACTAATCACTAATTTATTACTAACTACTAATTAAAATGCATCCAGAGAGCAAGAATGAAAATATACGGACGAAAATCTTCAGCCAGATTACATAGTGCAATATATTCTGGGTTCATATAAATATTTTTACATAATTATGCAGCATAAAAAAGATATTAGTCATATTTAAATGCTAGTCTTCATTCCGTGATTAAAGCAGAAGCGAAGAGCCGATAAAGAGACACCGGGGTTTTCCCGACTCCCTCTGTGTCTGAACACGACTTCCCATGTCTTTGAATGTTGCGTTAATAGACGGCTGAGGGCGTAATTCAGCGCAGGCCGCAGATCCTGTCTGCTCTCCACGCAGATGGGAAGTTTTGTTTTACTGCTGCTAGTTAAATGTTAGTCACTCTTATGAAATATGCCTTTGATAGGGATGGAGAATTGATTTATGACCTGACTTTTATCATCACTGCCTTATAACCCCTTCACCCTGAAGCACAGCCGTTTTCAGGAGAGAGGAAACCACCTGCTTTGATTTACTGTCAGCACAGTCCCAGACCAGAGGCCCGGTTTGATCCTCCTGAAACGAAGCCGCCGACCCAGCCTCAGCCACCTCCTGATCTGTAAATGATAAAACTAGTCAGACGTAGGTAACCGAGTTGCTAAACAGTCTGGGAGAGATTTCAGGTGTTGGAGGAGGATAAAAGAGTTTTTAATGCTGAGGAAGGGATGCGGATTCAGTACGACTTGTTCGGTAGATGCCGAAATGACACGAGAGCCAGATTATAATTTGAGCGGAGGTGAGAGTCACGCGACGAACAGGGTCCCTGAGGACGTCCTGGGCTTCACTACTTATGCAGCATATCTTTCTATATTTGATTTAATTCATGATGGTGGAAACGTGTCCATCACTGGGTTATATGTGAAACCAATTAATATATATATATATATATATATATATATATATATATATATATATATATATTTATGTATTTATCAGCCACCTGGCATGTATAAAGTCAGAATAGACCAGTTGGGTAAGAAACCACTAAACGTGCCGGACGACATTTCATTACAGTCTCTAATCGCTAAAGCATGGACCTGCATGAAACTTCGGGACGTTAGATGCCACCAGCCAAAGAGCGAGAGACGTTTCACAGACACCATGACGTTTCCAATGAAAGCAGGAGCAGATTCAGGCCTACAGCAACCTAAAGAATGAAAGCCGCGTCTATGCAACAAGATGGTACAAGAGACGAAGCGATGTAAATACAGTAGGACAGTCTCACTATCTCTAATTCAATCTATACAGAGAAACACTACAGGCCTCAGTTACAGTATTAATGTCAGCCCTAAGACCAACAAACAACAAACAAGACATGTTGTGGTCCGGATCACATGCCGTTACCAAGTGTACAGTGATGGAAAAAGATGATTATGCATTCATGGGAATTTTCTGGATTCATGCAAGAAAGTCAGATACCACAGAGCTTTTATTCATTTAGATTAAACATGTTAAAAGTCTACAGTACATCAGTTCAATAATTCTGCATCATATGTTTTCTTTCTGGACATAAAAAAAAAACTGCAAATGAGACTTAATGATAAGTAAATATCTTGTCACCTTTATATCATAAATATTTTAACTAATGGATATTTGATTTATAAATATTATTGTAAATGTGGTAAGACACTAGGATTTAGTAACATATTAAAACACTATTCTGTAAACACATAGTGTATAAACAACTTATTAATGACTCTTGAGGTCAAATTTAGGCAACTATGAAGAAAAATCATCAAAATGTACCTTAGAGCACAGGGGTAAATTATTATTTTTATTATTATTTTTTGTATAATCCAGTTAGGAAACTGGAGTCAGAGTGGAGGGTCAGCCAGGACACAGCGCCCCCTGGAGCAGACAGGTTTAAGGGCCTTGCTCAAGGGCTCAACAGTAGCAAATCTGGTGGTGCTGCGGCTCGAACCCCCGACATTCTAATCAGTGACCCATGTAACCCACAGTCTTAATCGACCTTGCACTCAGATCTATGCTCCAGTGTGTGGAGTGTATTGATGTTGCACCTCCGAAAAGCTTTTGGCCTTTTAGGGGAGAAGATTTGAGAAATTTGAGAAACTTTGGGAGCTGCAGAATTGGGTGTGGTTTATTCAATTCAATTCAATACAACTCATTTTTATTTCTATAGCGCTAGGGCGTGGCCATAACTGTAATGTGCGAGTGATGTCACAATAAACACCATAAACCTGAATATGGCGCCACTGCGCATCTTAAACTGTTTCTCTTGAGTTCAATACCATCCGGTCTACACAAGCATCACCACGGCTGAAATGCCATCATAATTCGATTCTTTTGTAGCTTATTATAGTTAAGTGGTTTATGTCTATTGAATTCTCACTTTACATCCAAGATTGTTTTATATTTTATATTTAGCTCATGTTTAGTTTTGTTATTCTGAAAACTCGTGCTTGGACCTTCTAATTTTTGGATTGTTCTTCTGTAATCCATGAATTTGGATTAATAAAGTGATTGATTTGTATTTATTTATTTATTTACACTATTTGCAATATTTTGCTTTTTCATATTACGATTATGAAAAGAAATACATTTATGAATACAAACAAAAACTTCAAAACAATAATTAATTTTTAAAGCAATATTATTATTGATAAATTGTTCTGCTAGTGAACAATGCATGACCCGGAGCCAAGAAGAAATTTCACCCATATTCAGAGCTCAGCTCTCCTGGCGTGTTGCCTGACCCACAACAGAAGGTAAGATGTTTACACATGGGACTGCATTGTTTTTCGGATAATGCTATTTATTATTCTGTGCAGGTGGTCCATCAGGTTGGGACTGCTGAGATTGAAAAAGAAAAAAGGAAAACGGGAACTTGCTAAGTGACCTGCTACGTGATGTTTGGACCAAGGAAACAGAGAGAAAAAGACAGGATGCTGGTCTGGATGTGATTCCTGAGATGTTCACCGGCCCTACGGACCTTGACATTTAGAGACTCCCAGTTTCACACGATGAAGCTGTGCAGTGACAGAAACATGCCGAGGGTCAGTGGTAATGCCGTCACAGCCCGTGTGTGTGTGTGTGTGTGTGTGTGTACTCGACCACTTCACCCCAGAGGAGATCCAACCTCCGCGCTCTGGTGCTGCAGGCTCGTCTCTCCTGCTTTGATTGAAGCATGACAAACACTAAACTTCTGTCTCTAACATGCCTCCAGTGCTTTGATAGATGTTTCGGAGTGGTGTAGCATGAATGTGTTCAAATGCACAAAACACGAATCGATGCACATTTTAGTTTAACATTTATCAGACGTTATTGAGTCAGTTATGTCACAATTCATCAAGTTCAGTCTATAAGCTACGAAGTTTATTCTTTTATTCGTTTATTCTTTTTATTTTCTATCATGTGATCTGTTTAAGAAAAGTGTAAGATGCGGTGTAACACAATGCAACTTTATCTCTGAATAGATGTCTCTGAATTAATTTAGATCTGGATTTAAAGTAAACATAAGTTTAAAAAAAAGTAAAAAAAAAAAGATACAATTTTGAAAAACTGTTATCATCATCATCATCATCATCATCATCATCATTATCATCAAAGATGTGTGTGTCCACTATTTTAGGAATTCTGTTCACTATAAATATTCATTCATTTGTGTTATGTTTCCTAACAAATGGTTTTATTTACCAGATTATCATGTGCACTTTTCTGTTCTCATGCTGAACCTCTATAATTTCTCTTATTAGATGGAAAAGCCTTGTGTGCTACGTGCCTGGACTCCCCTTCCGCGCTTCCTTTACTAAAGAGGAAGTGATGCAACAGGAAGTGACTGAACAGGAAGTGGTGTTGTTGTACGACAAAAATTTTATCTGATAGAAAACATTTCTTTTAAAAGTTAATAAAATTCTCGTACCATGAGTTAGTTATTAGTAACGCATTTATAACATTTAGATAAAACATGGAAACATGGAAACAGGAGCCTTATAGAAAACACATGCACACCTTTTCTTATACAAAAAAAAAAAAGAAAATCCTAAAAGGTTTGTTGTGTGGCCTCCTATTTGTGATATCTGGATTTGTATCTCTTCATATTTTAAGTCCCCAGCATTTGTGATTGTAGCACTGAATGAAAGCAGTTGTTCCTATAGCAAGTCATTTATTTTATGGCATTATATTCCTGGCCATATGTTAATTAAATCTTTTTTCTTTTTTCTTTTGTTCTGACATGACAACTGAGAATTCTCTCTTTCTGTCTCGGGTTTAGTGAAGGATTATAAAGTATGCTACCTAGAAGTGTAGAAGTTAAGAAATTCTAACTAATATTTATAGAAGAGACACAAAAGAGACACGTTGAAGACACGGACGTGTTCGAGGGTGAGACGAGCAGACGTCACCCCGTCAGCACAGGCACGTACAGACCTGAAACACACAGACACATCTGGTGCTAATGGTTTACATGCACGCGTGCGCGCGCGCGTGTGTGTGTGTGTGTGTGTGTGTGCAGGCCTAGTGTTGGAGCCCTGTAGCAACCTCGTAAAACCTTTATGTTCCATGCGAGTAAAATGCAACATCTTACAGAAAATAAAAGTTCTATTATTCTTCTGGACGTTTCATATTCATCAACACCAGCAGCAGGTTGCTTAGGACTGTATTTTACTTTGCATGGCATTCCTGATGGCATTTGTATCTGGGCTTGGGACTGGCTCTAGCTTCTAGGTTAATAATCTCCCTCTCAGCCACCAGTTCCCTCGACATTTTAGTAATAATGCCGCAGTCATCCTCGTGCTTTGTGGGGATCCTCCCATGTGAGGTACCGGGGGAATGTTGTTTCCAAATTTCCTCAAGTGTATGATTCAGTGTGTGTGTGTGTGTGTGCCTGTGCAGTGGGTTGACACCTCATCCAGGGTGTACACCACCAACACACCCAGTTCACCAACACACCCAGTTCCCCCCCCCCCCCCCCCCCCCTGACTACCTTACACACGATACACAGTGTGGAAATTGGTTGGATTGGAATTTGGTTTTAGAATAATACAATAAAAATCTTAGGGGATAGAAAATGTGGACCAAAAGTGTTGCTGTCAAATGTACAGCAGGCTAATGTCCTGTAATAAAGATCCATGAGATGGTTTAAAACTCACTGAGTTGGTTCAGTGGTTTGGTGTTGATTTAAAAAGGTTGAGTTTCAATCCACTGATGGATGTTAAACCCTCAAACCTTATAATGTTGATGTTGACTCAGGACAGATGTGTTGAAGCTACAGAGCGCTTTAATGTTAGCATTGCATGGAAAAAATCAACGCACATCTGTCCTTTAACATACATCTTCTATATATATATATATTCAAAAGGCACATCATTTCCTAACTATTGATCAGAACAGAAAGGTGACCAAGAATGTTAACTAAGATGACCTCCGCTCGTGCACTCATGTTCCTTTCGGCTATTATGGAAGTCAAAGGCGTGCAGCGAGACTTTGTAATCCAACGCCGCATCTGCAAAGGTGTGAATCATGACGTCTGGGCGATGCTTAAACGTCTCCTGGACCTGTAGAGCAGGCAGGATGTCAGTACCTGTCAGAGCTCGTATATCACCGTCCGCTGTGAGCCAGGAGACCCTCCAGGCCTTTCAGTGCTGCAACGCTGGGGCTCTGGGTCACTCATTCGCTCCGTCATCCGGCTCCATTTCCCTTCACATCCATCAGAACCCAACCGAGACTTTCTCATTTTCTTAAATCCTGACCTTCGGTTCTTCCTTTAAAGGTTCCATATCAGCAGACAAGGCTGTGTTCGATCAGCCCCAAACCAGAAGATTCCGTCTGTCTCTAGGGCACTACCAGGGCAATTAGGAGATAATTATAATATTTTGGTGGTTTATAGCCAACACACACACACACACACACACACACACACACACCTACTTTTCAAGATTCATGTACAAGTCTCAGGCCACAGAACTCCCAAGACGAGCCCGGGGTGTGTCCCCCCCCCCCCCTCTCCCTCTCCCCCCGCTCGTTCCTGCTGTATGGTAACATAACATCATGTGAGGTAACCACAACCGGTACAACTTAGCCCATTGGCAGATAGGTGGTTAAAATAATAATAATAATAAAATGCAGAGCTGCAGGGCGGCTACAACAACCAGATGAGTCACGCTGAAAAAATTCCTGCCTTTGACACACTTTTGAATCGTTACATCGCTTTTATTACCGAGTTTTACCTGGAGTTGGGTCACGCCGGAATAAGAAACAACTGACTCACTCAGTGACACATGACAGCACATGACAGACGGCTCTGATTACTCTGCTCATACTGAAGTCTTCTTCTGGGATGAGATACGCTTCTGTTCTGTTCGGGTGAGAAGATTAAAATCTAATCTATCAAGAGCTTGATAAAGAAACTACTCAGGTTACAGGTGCATTATATCATAAGGAAAGGTGTGGGGCAGACAATTACACACACACACACACACACACACACACACACACACACACACACACTGAAAGACTGCTGTTTCCATATTTTTAATGTGTGTGTGTGTGTGTGTGTGTGTGTGTGTGTGTGTAGTTGTATGTTCTTCCCAGCTGATGCCCTTCAATGGCAAACCAGCGACCGAACCGAACCGAGCCGAACTGAACGCCAGCTTGCATGTGCACATCAGTCACGTGTACGTCTGCGAGCCGTTCAAAACTAGCTTGTGTCAGTGGAAAGCCAAGCGAAGCGAGTTTACATAGTTTTTGTGGTTTTTTTGCATTTGTGCAAGAAGCAAAGACAAAAGGGAGCCGCTTTCAGTTTGGTTTTTAAAGCAGCCGGTGCCGAGAGGAATCATAAAGTAAGGTTAAGTGAGGTTTAATGTCTATTTATTTCATATTTTACTTCATTTACACGTCTTTTTTAAATGTTTTGATTGTTTTTATATACAGAAATATGATTATAGTGTTGGTGTTAGTAATATTGGTGATATTTTGGGTGCCTGGAACGGATTATCTGCATTTACATTATTTCCTATGGGAGAATGCGCTTCACAATACAACATTCCACCTTAAGAACTCGCCTCTGGAGCAGATTAAATTAAAATCATATGTTGAGGTTCCACTGTTGTTGTTTTCTTTGCCTGTGTTTTATTTTTTAATGCTACAGTATTTGTGCTATGATTGAACACGGTGTGTTAATTTTATTTCTTCAATGGCATTTCAGAAAAAAATGGGTAAATAATCCACCACGTTCTCGTTCATTACACCTGCAGCTTTTCATCACAGTTGCTGATTCACTACATGAACTCGTACCCTGAGCTGGGAAGAACTCTGCATGTTCTGTGTAAATTCTTTTTTGTTGACATTTACTGATGCTTAGGTCTGCCAAAGGACAAAAAAGTCCTAAGTCCTGTTTTTATGCGCAAATTTTAACTATAAACATACATTACATACGACTGTAAAGAAACCGACACTGTACATGCGGCAGGGTTAAAATCACAGCCCTATCAATACTTCAGCTCTGGACGGGATTAACGTCTGCTCTAGCGTGACTCACAGATGCCACTGAATCATGCTGAACGCTTTGTGTGAGTCCTCTCCCAATGTCCCAGTATGAGTGAGGGCAGGAACGGGGGGGGGGACTCACAGACTTTCAGGCTAAGGACAGGAGGCTGCCTTGGCCTATCCAAAGCCTGTTTTGCTTGGAAGACATCTCTCGTCCATTAAAATAATTAGAAACAAATTGTCCGAGCATGTCCCTCTATCAGCCGTAGCCAAAGCTGTCAGAGGGACCGGCGTAGAGAGGAAAGTAAGGAAGGAAAGGAGTGCTGTTCTGAGGCATGAGCGGCCGCAGTAGAGATAGCAGTGACTCCTGGCATGAGAGCGTAACATGAATAAATCATGCCGTAATCCCCGTCACCACAAGAAGAGACGGAGCGCGGAGACGGAGCGCGGAAAGCAAGAAATCAAGCCAAGCATATGGCTGTGGGAAAGAAAGGAGGGAGAGCAGAGAGAGAGAGAGAGAGACAGTGCAGTCATACAGTTGGGAACAAAAGGTGTCTTTTATTTGAGCTCTGAAAGCGCTGAGTAGAAGAAGGTGACATTTCAAAGGCGGTGACGGCGTGGGCCACTGCATGAGACCCGGAGAGCTCCGAGAGCAGAGAGGTGGCAGGAACGCATCAGGGAGGATCAGGGAGGTCTCTCCTGCGCGCGCGCGCGTGTGTGTGTGTGTGTGTGTGTGAAGCTGTATGGGTGGGGCATGAGGGAAAGGGGCCTCCAGCCCAGACATGAAAAGACATTCTTTCATCATTGCTAATCTACAAAACATAAACATTAGAGCATCTCTGTCTGTCTGTCTGTCTCACTTTCTGTCTTTTTTCTCCTTGCCTGCCTGTGTTTGTCTCTCTTTCTCCTTGCCTTTTTTTTCTCTCTTGCCTTTTCTCTCTCTGTCTCTCTCTGGTCTGTGGTGAGGGATGTGGGCCCTCATGTTTTTGGTTCGTGCGGAGCTCCGTCTGCTTGTTTATGTTTGTGTGAGTCGTATGAAGGCATATCAATTGACAGATCGATGTTCCTGGCATCTTGACGTAAGTTTTGAGGGAAGCAATAATCGCTTGCCCGCCTCTTACTCAAGAGACATAAAATACAAACAATGTGTGTGTGTGTGTGTGTGTGTGTGTGTGTGTGTGTGTGTGTGTGTGTGTGTGTGTGAGAGAGAGAGAGAGTGTGTGGATACATGAAAATGTGAGTCAGTATTTGTACGTAATCAGAGTATTTCTGTGTGTGAAGCAGAGTTCTGTTTGTGTGTGTGTGTGTGTGTGTGTGTGTGTGTGAATGACTGGTTATAAGTGCTTATTTAGACGCTAATCATGCAGTAATTGAAGCAAAGCAGCGGAATGTCAGGAGCACGTTAGCATTAGCAGCTCTGACGTGGCGCTGTGATGTGATATTGCTGCTCATTGCTGAATGCTTATGAATAAAAAAATAATCTTTCTTTCAACATAGCTGACAGAATTCCAGACCACCGTGAGGAAGTACAGTAGCAGGCGAAGACGTGCGGCACGTTGGGCTTCACATGCTGGAGTTCGGCCCCATGTGTGATCCACAGATTCAGCTAATGGAACATGAGGATAGTAGAAGAATGCGACTTTTAACATGTCATTATTTAACATAATAATTGCTCATTTTAATAATGAAATTAAGTCATTTAGTCACAATGTTCCACTGTATTTCTTAATATCATTTATTTACATAAAAAAAAAATCTAAACTGCATTACGTTCATTTGTGTTGGTGTACGCGCGGCGCCGGACAAACGAGTGTCTATGTAGCGCGTCAATGTTTGAAAAGCATGTGACCTGAGGCTGAGCTCTGATTGGATTTTGGCAAATCATCCTTGGGGCGGAGCACTGTGCGCCCTGAACCCGCCCACTTTTGTTCTTAGCGAATCATATTGTTTTTAAATATTTGGGCTCATGTGATTGGACCATTCTCGACGAGTCTGTTCCAGCACTTCTTATGTTGAGCGGAGCTGCTGACTGGATGTGATGTGAGTCAGGACTTTATTTTATACTAGTAGTAATGATGCGCAATCACCTGATACATGCCTATTAAAAGTTTCATTTTCATTTTGTTTGTGCGCCGCCCCCCTGCCCCCCCTCGCCTTTTTTTTTTGCACCAGCCACTGAGTAGCACCCTGGACAGTGGTGAAAGTAATCCCCTGGGCCGAATCACAAGGATCCTCCAGTTCAACGCCTACATTCATGAGAAAGTTCATCACGCTTTATTAAAGTTTTTTAATAATTAATAATCTATTTCTCATAGAAACAAATAAAAATACTAACAAACGAAACTTTTACACATTTATGAAAGCTACAATAGCCGTCATGAAGGGAACAGTTAGCACTTACAGTATACCGGAGAAAAAAAGTGTCATATAATCCAAGATTCAGAGGAAGAGAGTGAAAGAAGGAGCGCGCACGGGGCCGAGCTGTTTAACAGATCAGGCCGCTGCAGTAATGTGACCGTATTGCAGTAATCCAGTTTTTCGGGGCTCTCAGCTCTCACACCGCTGCTGCATTCAGCTGTGTATCTGTGACAGATTAGACCAGATCCCACTGGATTACTGGATCACCAAACCCCCTGACGTGACCATGAGGCTGGAAGAATAAATGACATATGAGTTGGTAAGTAGGAGAAAAGGGAAAAGAGACTAATAGCTGGTGATAGCAGAGTAAATAGGACATATAGAAAATGTAAATAAAGACATTTCAATTTGAGAGACACACAGAGAGAGAGAGAGAGAGAGAGAGAGGCTGAGACAGCGTAAGACAGGGTGAGAAAACATGAGAAGAAGAGATAAAGAGGGTGAGAGAAAGACAGAGACAGGTAGGGACAGACTGAGGAAAAGGACGGAAAGAGATCAAGAGACACAATTAGACATAAAATGATAAAGAATGAGAGAGAAAACCGAGATGTGGGTAGATACATGTGTGTGTGTGTGTGTGTGTGTGTGTGTGTGTGTGTGTGTGTGTGTGTGTGTGTATGTGTGTGTGTGTGTATGTGTGTGTGTGTGATGAACATGTTGGTCACTGCTCTCTGTTTCTGTTTGCCGTGTCAGAGTCTCTATTGCTGAGTGTTGTGCTGGTGAGCATTAGTGTGCACAGGCATTAGCTCTGTCCATTCACACACACACACACACACACACACACACACACACACACACACACACACACACACACACACTGATCCTCTCACATGTCCGAACGCTGACTCCACACTTTAGCTCCATTGTGAAC
The DNA here is from genome assembly GCA_013621035.1 of Clarias magur. Classification (NCBI taxonomy): domain Eukaryota; kingdom Metazoa; phylum Chordata; class Actinopteri; order Siluriformes; family Clariidae; genus Clarias; species Clarias magur. The sequence continues at coordinate 3,659 of QNUK01000187.1, read as the reverse complement.
AGGTTTAATCTGGGCCACACAGAAGAGCTCAGCGCTCCTTTAGCCGCTAATCCCGCTGCAGGACCGAGACCTGGTCCCGTTCAAGACGTCATTGCTCCTCGTTCTCTCAGGCCGGACGCCGTCCATGGCTTACTGCAGCTCCTGAAGCGGTGCGCAGATGCTTTTATTTCTTGATGCGTAAGTCCAGAGAGATTCTCTAAACTGCAGAGATGTTATTGCAGGCGCTAATAGAAGCACGCGATACTCTTTGAACTTCACAGATGAATTGGCCCTTAGAGAGAAATGAAGCAGACTTGAAATACAAATTGGAAAAGCAGGAGGCCTTTGTTCTCCGCTGCATCACCATTAACAGTGACCTCTAGTGGGCGAGCGTCTGTATAACAGTTAGGACGCGGCGGTGCTTAACTGTCAACCCGGACGTGTTTACAACAAAATAAAGCAGCTTCCTTTTTTTTCTTCCAAAGGTGTCCATTCTAGCAGTGTAGTCAAGGATCAAAGGAGTCTTTACACGCAACACACACAATCCTGGAGTCCAGAGGAAATGATGGACGAGGAAACAATCAACAGACACTGCTGGCCAGATGTGTAGCTTTAATCACAATGTTTAATGCAAAATGACCAAAATGTTTTAAGTAAGGAGTGAAACATGATGGGACGTAAGAGTCGGAGTGTCTTGAATTTTTCATGTAGTCTTGAGCATTAATTCTTCATTTTGGCAGGTTTTTGCCTTTTATTTTCACTCCAGTCCCTGTGTACTGGACCCGAGCAGTGATCAGTTCACTGCTGATGCTGAATGCTGAGGGGTTGAGCAGACGAGAGGGGAAACGAGGTCGCTGCTGAAGCTCTTCTAACCAGTTTTAATATTATTATATCCTGAGGCACTTTGCAGCCTTTCAATTTAATGTGAAGAAGTGATGGGGGCTCAAGACTTTTGCACAGTACTGTATACCACAGCAATGTCACTAATTAATGAATGGCACATTATACTTTGTCTGTGTTTGTAGTTTATAAGCTGTTTATCTTGTGGCGTGTCGAGGAAACAACTCGGTTCCTGTTCATTATAACGTCTGTGAACCCTGAGAGAAACTGAAAGTACAACAGCATCATTTATCTGGAAGAAATTCCTGCACTCAAAATGTATAATAAATTTAAATAATTGAAACTCTTCTCACGCTTGGATCCCACTGACATGTCAGGCGTTTGTGCTGCTGTGACTATAAATTAAAGACTGTGGAAATGTGACAGCGACTCAGATCACCTTTATGCTTCATATTTATCCAGAACAGACATTTTAATATTTGTCCGAAGTTCAGTTCAAAGTTTAGGAACGTTTGTTGTTTTCTTGCTTTGGAATGATTTCTTTTTGAACTACAGAATTCCAAACAAACAAACAAACAAACAAACAAACAAATCTACCCGAATGAATCAGCATTCCTCCACCTCGATGATGTTCTCTGTAGAAAGCCTGTGAAGAATTTAAAAAACAACTGATTGGTCCAAATCTGGTCCCAGTTTAAGCACCTCTGCTTACAGAACGTGTGCAGCGAGCCGTGAGTGCTGGCATGCGGTCTGGATTTGGCGTAAGTGCATTTGAAAGTCCTGGAGCAGACACAAAGACGGGACGAGGCAGGGTCCACGGACGCCACAACACCAGCGCGGCCTCATTGTTTTCTGCTCTTTTCATCTCCCCTCGTTCTCTCCAAATATTTGGAGGAACGCTCGGAATAACATGGAGGTACTGAGAAAGTCGGCGTTGTATATTGTTGAAAGGAACTCTGGCAGCGCAACTTTCCTTCAAAGTCCTTTTTGTGTCTTATTATGTTTTGAGGCCTCTTTTTTTTCATGCTCTGTGTGTTTTGCGATGCCGAACAATATGGAGGATATCTTATTGTTCCAGGACGCGGGTTGGAGATAGGGGGTGGTAGGCTCATTTATTTTTCATGCCTTCTTGAGAACCAAACACATGGAGGAGAAGTGAAGGTCACGTAACAGCAACAAATAATTACGTTCCGTCTCTCGCGGTCGAGCACGAAGCAGAGTTACGGCGAGCTGAGGTTCGAACCGAACCATTAAGTGGACAAAAGTCCTGAATCAGGGGTCATCACATGCAGGGACAGGGAAGAGTTTCAGACGGACCATATAATAAAAAAGAAAAAAAAACTGGTTTAGTGACCGCCACAGTGTCTGTAACACATCCCTCTGTTCATTATACAGATATAACGTTTATGTAAATTACTCAGCTGAAGAATCATTTTGATTTGTACAGAATAACAGAACAGTGAGAGTAAACACTCCCTTTACGCCTCTATATAAACCCCTGATACACTGATGCACTTATCACAGAGTCTCACTAGACACGGACACCATCAGGGGAGCAAGTTCTCTCAGTACGGCGGAGCCGCGATCGGACCGTCTGTCTGATTCACGTCTGAAACGGCGGCCTGGACTCGAAATATTACTGATGACGTGGCAATAACTCCCAGACGTGTTCCTGTAATGTGTGCATGGTGTCGGTGAATGATTGTCTGTACAGTTCACACACACACACACACACACATGCGTCTCTTCCACAAGTCAGCCAGGCTGATTTTCGTGGCCGGCATCGTCACTCACGGATGTCTTTAAAACATTTCCTCCGTTCAGATGTTTCACTGCGGCTGTGAGTCTCATCACCGCACTGTGACTGAAGTCTTCTATAAACGCCGATCGCTTTCACACCTTCATTCATGAAAACGTTCATCGCAAGTCCCAGTTTGACTTGAACGTCCCTCGTATTTAACGGCACCTGAACAGATTTATTAGAATTCCTATGGTGTAAAGTTTTTTTTTTGAATAACATAACACAAAAGCTTGAGTAAAACACAGAAGGTAAAAAGTTCATGAAGGACGAGAGCGTGTTTATAATGTGATCAATAAGAGCCGCGTGTAGTTCGCAAGCGAGCCGCAGAGAGCTTCTTTTTTTTTTTTTTGTTGTTGCCGAGTGTTTGATGAGGTTTTCTATAGGATGCTGGATTGATTAGGCCCCGAGGCGATCCCATGGTGCAGCTCTGTCACTGGGCCCGTATGACTGACAGCTCTAATGATGTGTGCAATCACCAGGCGAAGGAACAGCAGAGCTGCCAAAAGTTCAATCGCTCTAAACAAAGTCCAAAGTGTCGTCTGTTCCTCTGCTGAGGCCCGAGATAAGTGCGAGTCTCTCAGGGACGACTAGACCGTTCCATGCCTTTAGGCGTCCTCACTCAACCTTCTGCCTCAGAATATACGGGGTTTGACTGACAGCTCAGGACCATCGCGGTCAGAAACAGAGAGGGAAAATCAGGCGCTTTGCCTTAACTATTATTTAATATTGAATTCAATTATTCTAGAAATCCTACCCATGCTTACCGGCATTCTTCAACTCCCATGTCTGGGGCATTTTGTTTTTTTATGCGTGCCATGTATCCATTTTTAAAAGAGCGATTCTTTCTTTTTTCTCTCGCTCTGTGTGTGTTGTATGTCGGGGGATGAAGCACAGTGAAACCTCCAAAGGCTCATCATTACTTTGTTCTATTATTCACCAGCTCGGGCTTCAGAACTCACTAAGGCCGCTAACAGTAAGGGAGAGAGAGAGAGAGAGAGAGAGAGAGAGAGAGAGAGAAAGGGAGGGAGAGAGAGAGAGA
>QNUK01001869.1:0-24861 GCA_013621035.1 Clarias magur | reverse complement strand
TAAAGATTTCGCTTTTGAGTAAGCTGTTGTAAAATCTCTCCATGAGCCCAAACACCCTTAGTAGGGTTGAAATTAAAATCAGGGCCTGGGGGTTACGATTCGGGGTCATTTCTAATTAGATTTCCGACATTATGCGACGCCTGTGAATAAAGTGAGACTTAGGAGTCTTTAACGTGAACGGCTGTGGCTTCAGGGTCATACATGGGCACCGAGTAGGGTCAGGGTAGTGGAAAGGGGGTAGGATTAAAGACAAAGAGGAAAACGGTCCGGGGACAGGGTCCAAGGCAAGGAAAGAGGGGGGTAGGGTAGGTTGGGGGATAGGTGAGGAAGACTCGGTACCCTGCAGACCAAAAAGCTAAAATTAAACGCTACAGGTTATTTCTAATTAGGTTTCCGACATTGTACGATGCCTGTGGTTAAAGTGAAACTTAGGGTTTGTTAAGGTGAACGCCCCTGGCTTGAAGGTCATACATGAGCACTGAGTAAGGTAAGGGCTGTGGAAAAGGGGTAGGATTAAAGACAAAGAGGGAGACGGTCCCGGGACAGGGTCCAAGGCAAGGAAAGAGGGGGGTAGGGTAGGTTGGGGGGTAGGTGAGGAAGACTCAGTACCCTGCAGACCAGAAAGCTAAAGTTAAAAGCCAGAGGACAGAAAACGTTAGGGTTATAGATAATAAGGGTTCTGCTGACCTAGGGTTCTAGAATTTAGATTTTGAATGAATGGTTATGTTTAGGGTTAAGGTTTAGGTCTAGAGTTCAAGACTACTGGTTATGTTTAGCTATAAAGTTCTAAAAACTCAGTTCCTAATTAATGGTTATGATCAGGTTAGAGGTTTAGGCTTATGGTTCGAAACTAGCGGTAGAAGACACTGACGGTTATGTTTAGGGTTCAGGGATAGGAACGGCACAAAATTCTATTTAGGATTAAGGGTGTGAGCTAAGATTAAGATTCCCCTTTTAATCCAACGATATCCTAAATTGTGAGACACGTCATCAGTAGTAAACCATAGAATCATAGGGTGTTTCGGCCTTTTATTACTAGACACCCTCCTCCATGGCGGCCAGCCGTAGGTCGATCAGTCCTCGGCCCGTGTCCCATAGCCAATTGAATAAAATGTTTATTAATATATTTATTTATTTATTAAACTAGGTAAGTAATTACTTTAAAAGTACTATTTAAGATAATAACATCACTAATAATCTTGGAGTTGAACTTTATTTAAACTGAGATTATAATATCACCTGAACCGTAATACGAGACGCACTATACATATATAAAGAGAGAAAGTGAAACTATATTTAAATAAAGTGAAGACTGGTAGATGACCATGACTCACCTTCTCTGCCAGGGTTCCTTTGTTAACACCGCTAGGTTTCTGGAACCACTTGGACAGAGTGTTGCTCCGGGAAGTGTGTGGAGACCATCTAATCCCAGCGGATGACCCCAAATCAGATCAACAAGCTTCTACTGGGTGGCCTCCTGAGGAAAATTCCTATCAAAATGACAGTAAAAAATCCCCAGCCAAACTAAGCCTTAGTGGAAGGCCAACCCAGCTCCTTACTCGGGATATTTTCACACTGATGGTAGATTTTCAAGTTATATTGTATTTCATTCAGTGTGTCACAAACATCACGACGCAAAAAACGGCACGAGTCTATCTTTTGTCGTTTAGGAGTTATTTGTTAAAATATACTCCACATTTAGGCTGCCCATGATGCTTTGGGGCACAATCGGTTATGGGGCGCCACTAAGGTAAAAAAATCTTGTAGGCTGAACGCCACTAGGGTCAAAATTTTATAATTTAACTAAAATGTCTAATAATTGTTTCTAATTTAATGTTAAGGACACATTTGCAGCCTAAACATTTTGTATTAGGGTGAAGCACAGTTGCAATCCACCTCATTAATCTAAAACAGTGATCTTTGACCTATTTAATAATTGTGAATTAGATTTTATATTTACTTTAGTCTAAAGTCTAATATTCCTACGACGCATGAAGTAAAAAAATCAGATTGCGGATCGCTGTTAAAGTAAAGGTTTAATGTTTTGAATTAAAATATCTAATAAACGTCACTAATTTGGGCTCAGGCCAAAGTTTCAGCCCAAACATTTTATATCAGGGTAAATTACAGTTGCCATCACCCTCGTTTGCCTAATCAGCGATGTTTGACCTATTTAGTAAATAAATTACAAAAAATATTGAGATTACGTTAAGGCCTAGTGACCTACGACGCATGTTAAATCACTTGTGCCTGAGCTTTAACGCTCTGAATGGGACAAGGTTGGACCAGCAGACGCCTATTTAGGGGTCCCAGAAGGCAGACGGGGATCAATTAAAGGATGCCACGGGACAGCATTGGGTGACAGGTAGAGGCACGCAACTAGAGCCTAAGCTACCGATCGCCTTTCAGCTCGGGGTGGACTGAACCTCCGAGGATGGCACAAAATCATGGGTCTTGTTCGGCCTACTCCTCCCTTCCGAGGGTGACACCGACCCACTAAGCTAGATCTGGGCTAATCCCAAATCATGCTCCAGACGCACGCCCACTGAACCTTGACACCGTATGCGCTTACGCCCGAGGTCTAACGTCCCGTCATATCTCCCTCGCCAATGCGCCCGAGCCCGTTTTTTTCGGCCGCCCTAAACAACGGATCACCCGTGTCTCTCGGTCCAACCGTTACAGCACGTGCTCGTGGATAAGCAGCGAAACTGTTGTCCCCAACTAATAGGGTGCCCGGGTGGGTGTCTATATTAAAATGGTATTATCTTTTATATAGTGAGGTTAACAATTATGATAATCTTTTAACCTCTGCCCACCAGGACATGGAGATGGCTTCCAACAAGGTGACCGAGGGCGGCACTGGCTGGGTTAGGGTTAGGGTAAAAGAATCCGCAGAACCGGGAAAGACCCGGAACATGCGTTGTGCACGGGCCAGCCACTCAGGCCTCATTTTCAGCCTCCCCAACATGACGGTCGACTGATGTCGCCTGTTTAGAATTTCAAAGCTAAAGATTTCGCTTTTGAGTAAGCTGTTGTAAAATCCCTCCATGAGCCCAAACACCCTTAGTAGGGTTGAAATTAAAATCAGGGCCTGGGGGTTACGATTCGGGGTCATTTCTAATTAGATTTCCGACATTATGCGACGCCTGTGAATAAAGTGAGACTTAGGAGTCTTTAACGTGAACGGCCGTGGCTTCAGGGTCATACATGGGCACCGAGTAGGGTCAGGGTAGTGGAAAGGGGGTAGGATTAAAGACAAAGAGGAAAACGGTCCCGGGACAGGGTCCAAGGCAAGGAAAGAGGGGGGTAGGGTAGGTTGGGGGATAGGTGAGGAAGACTCGGTACCCTGCAGACCAAAAAGCTAAAATTAAACGCTAAAGGTTATTTCTAATTAGGTTTCCGACATTGTACGATGCCTGTGGTTAAAGTGAAACTTAGGGTTTGTTAAGGTGAACGCCCCTGGCTTGAAGGTCATACATAAGCACTGAGTAAGGTAAGGGTTGTGGAAAAGGGGTAGGATTAAAGACAAAGAGGGAGACGGTCCCGGGACAGGGTCCAAGGCAAGGAAAGAGGGGGGTAGGGTAGGTTGGGGATAGGTGAGGAAGACTCAGTACCCTGCAGACCAGAAAGCTAAAGTTAAAAGCCAGAGGACAGAAAACGTTAGGGTTATAGATAATAAGGGTTCTGCTGACCTAGGGTTCTAGAATTTAGATTTTGAATGAATGGGTATGTTTAGGGTTAAGGTTTAGGTCTAGAGTTCAAGACTACTGGTTATGTTTAGCTATAAAGTTCTAAAAACTCAGTTCCTAATTAATGGTTATGATCAGGTTAGAGGTTTAGGCTTATGGTTCGAAACTAGCGGTAGAAGACACTGACGGTTATGTTTAGGGTTCAGGGATAGGAACGGCACAAAATTCTATTTAGGATTAAGGGTGTGAGCTAAGATTAAGATTCCCCTTTTTTAATCCAACGATATCCTAAATTGTGAGACACGTCATCAGTAGTAAACCATAGAATCATAGGGTGTTTCGGCCTTTTATTACTAGACACCCTCCTCCATGGCGGCCAGCCGTAGGTCGATCAGTCCTCGGCCCGTGTCCCATAGCCAATTGAATAAAATGTTCATTAATATATTTATTTATTTATTAAACTAGGTAAGTAATTATTTTAAAAGTACTATTTAAGATAATAACATCACTAATAATCTTGGAGTTGAACATTATTTAAACTGAGATTATAATATCACCTGAACCATAATACGAGACGCACTATACATATATAAAGAGAGAAAGTGAAACTATATTTAAATAAAGTGAAGACTGGTAGATGACCATGACTCACCTTCTCTGCCAGGGTTCCTTTGTTAACACCGCTAGGTTTCTGGAACCACTTGGACAGAGTGTTGCTCCGGGAAGTGTGTGGAGACCATCTAATCCCAGCGGATGACCCCAAATCAGATCAACAAGCTTCTACTGGGTGGCCTCCTGAGGAAAATTCCTATCAAAATGACAGTAAAAAATCCCCAGCCAAACTAAGCCTTAGTGGAAGGCCAACCCAGCTCCTTACTCGGGATATTTTTCACACTGATGGTAGATTTTCAAGTTATATTGTATTTCATTCAGTGTGTCACAAACATCACGACGCAAAAAACGGCACGAGTCTATCTTTTGTCGTTTAGGAGTTATTTGTTAAAATATACTCCACATTTAGGCTGCCCATGATGCTTTGGGGCACAATCGGTTATGGGGCGCCACTAAGGTAAAAAAATCTTGTAGGCTGAATGCCACTAGGGTCAAAATTTTATAATTTAACTAAAATGTCTAATAATTGTTTCTAATTTAATGTTAAGGACACATTTGCAGCCTAAACATTTTGTATTAGGGTGAAGCACAGTTGCAATCCACCTCATTAATCTAAAACAGTGATCTTTGACCTATTTAATAATTGTGAATTAGATTTTATATTTACTTTAGTCTAAAGTCTAATATTCCTACGACGCATGAAGTAAAAAAATCAGATTGCGGATCGCTGTTAAAGTAAAGGTTTAATGTTTTGAATTAAAATATCTAATAAACGTCACTAATTTGGGCTCAGGCCAAAGTTTCAGCCCAAACATTTTATATCAGGGTAAATTACAGTTGCCATCACCCTCGTTTGCCTAATCAGCGATGTTTGACCTATTTAGTAAATAAATTACAAAAAATATTGAGATTACGTTAAGGCCTAGTGACCTACGACGCATGTTAAATCACTTGTGCCTGAGCTTTAACGCTCTGAATGGGACAAGGTTGGACCAGCAGACGCCTATTTAGGGGTCCCAGAAGGCAGACGGGGATCAATTAAAGGATGCCACGGGACAGCATTGGGTGACAGGTAGAGGCACGCAACTAGAGCCTAAGCTACCGATCGCCTTTCAGCTCAGGGTGGACTGAACCTCCGAGGATGGCACGAAATCATGGGTCTTGTTCGGCCTACTCCTCCCTTCCGAGGGTGACACCGACCCACTAAGCTAGATCTGGGCTAATCCCAAATCATGCTCCAGACGCACGCCCACTGAACCTTGACACCGTATGCGCTTACGCCCGAGGTCTAACGTCCCGTCATATCTCCCTCGCCCATGCGCCCGAGCCCGTTTTTTTCGGCCGCCCTAAACAACGGATCACCCGTGTCTCTCGGTCCAACCGTTACAGCACGTGCTCGTGGATAAGCAGCGAAGCTGTTGTCCCCAACTAATAGGGTGCCTGGGTGGGTGTCTATATTAAAATGGTATTATCTTTTATATAGTGAGGTTAACAATTATGATAATCTTTTAACCTCTGCCCACCAGGACATGGAGATGGCTTCCAACAAGGTGACCGAGGGCGGCACTGGCTGGGTTAGGGTTAGGGTAAAAGAATCCGCAGAACCGGGAAAGACCCGGAACATGCGTTGTGCACGGGCCAGCCACTCAGGCCTCATTTTCAGCCTCCCCAACATGACGGTCGACTGATGTCGCCTGTTTAGAATTTCAAAGCTAAAGATTTCGCTTTTGAGTAAGCTGTTGTAAAATCCCTCCATGAGCCCAAACACCCTTAGTAGGGTTGAAATTAAAATCAGGGCCTGGGGGTTACGATTCGGGGTCATTTCTAATTAGATTTCCGACATTATGCGACGCCTGTGAATAAAGTGAGACTTAGGAGTCTTTAACGTGAACGGCCGTGGCTTCAGGGTCATACATGGGCACCGAGTAGGGTCAGGGTAGTGGAAAGGGGGTAGGATTAAAGACAAAGAGGAAAACGGTCCCGGGACAGGGTCCAAGGCAAGGAAAGAGGGGGGTAGGGTAGGTTGGGGGATAGGTGAGGAAGACTCGGTACCCTGCAGACCCAAAAGCTAAAATTAAACGCTAGAGGTCATTTCTAATTAGGTTTCCGACATTGTGCGACGCCTGTGGCTAAAGTGAGACTTGGGATTCTTTAAGGTGAATGCCCCTGGCTTTAAGGTCATACATGAGCACTGAGTAAGGTGAGGGTTGTGGAAAGGGGGTAGGATTAAAGACAAAGAGGGAAACGGTCCCGGGACAGGGTCCAAGGCAAGGAAAGAGGGGGGTAGGGTAGGTTGGGGGAGAGGTGAGGAAGACTCAGTACCCTGCAGACCAGAAAGCTAAAGTTAAAAGCCAGAGGTGAGAAAATGTTAGGGTTACAGAAAATAAGGGTTCTGCTGACCTAGGGTTCTAGAATTTAGATTTTGAATGAATGGTTATGTTTAGGGTTAGGGTTTAGGTCTAGAGTTCAAAACTACTGGTTATATTTAGCTTTAAGGTTCTAAAAGCTAAGTTCCTAAATAATGGTTATGATTAGGTTAGAGGTTTAGGGTAACGGTTCGAAACTAGCGGTAGAAGACACCGATGGTTATGTTTTGGGTTCAGGGATAGGAACGGCACAAAATTCTATTTAGGATTAAGGGTGTGAGCTAGATTAAGATTCCCTTTTAATCCAAACGATCATCCTTAAATTGTCGGACACAGTCATCGTAGTAAACCATTAGAATCATAGGGTTGTTTCGCCTTTTATTACTAGGACACCCTTCTCCATGGCCGAGCCAGCGTAGGTCATTTCAGTCCTCGGCCCGTGTCCATAGCCAAATTGAATAAAATGTTTTTAATATAGTTAATTTATTTAGTAAAAATAGGTAAGTAATACTTTAAGTACTATTTAGATAATAAATCAACTAATAATCTTTGGATTGACTTATTTAAACTGAGATTATAATATCACCTGAACCGTAATACGAGACGCACTATACATATATAAAGAGAGAAAGTGAAACTATATTTAAATAAAGTGAAGACTGGTAGATGACCATGACTCACCTTCTCTGCCAGGGTTCCTTTGTTAACACCGCTAGGGTTCTGGAACCACTTGGACAGAGTGTTGCTCCGGGAAGTGTGTGGAGACCATCTAATCCCAGCGGATGACCCCAAATCAGATCAACAAGCTTCTACTGGTGGCCTCCTGAGGGAAATTCCTATCAAATGACAGTAAAAAATCCCCAAGCCAAACACTAGCCCTTAGTTGGAAGGCCACCCGCTCCTTATCGGATATTTTCACACTGATGGTAGAAGTCTCTTCACAGCCCTGATTATATTGTGATTTCATGCAGTCGTGTGGGGCGAAGCTAGGAATGTCGGATCTGTCACAACATTCACTACGCCAAAAACAGGCACGAGGGTTCTATCTTTTGTCATTTAGGAGTTATTTGTTAAAATATGCTCCACATTTAGGCTGCCCATGATGCTTTGGGGCACAATCGGTTATGGGGCGCCACTAAGGTAAAAAAATCTTGTAGGCTGAACGCCACTAGGGTCAAAATTTTATAATTTAACTAAAATGTCTAATAACTGTTTCTAATTTAATGTTAAGGCCCCATTTGCAGCCTAAACATTTTGTATTGTACGTGTGTGACGGCAAGTGCTAGACTAAGTTTTCTTGCTAGTTTTCCTAATTCCTCTCATTAATCTTAAAACAGTGTCTTTGACCTATTAAGACTTGTGAATTAGATTATTTTATTTACTTTAGTTCTAAAGTCTAATATTCCTTACGACGCAAAATGATAAAAAAATAGATTGCGGATCGCGTGTAAAGTAAGGTTTAATTTTGAATTTAGAAATATTCTATTAAAACGTCCTAATTTGGCTAGGCGTTCAAGTTTTCAGGCGCAAGACATTTTATATCAGGGTAAATTACAGTTGCCATCACCCTCGTTTGCCTAATCAGCGATGTTTGACCTATTTAGTAAATAAATTACAAAAAATATTGAGATTACGTTAAGGCCTAGTGACCTACGACGCATGTTAAATCACTTGTGCCTGAGCTTTAACGCTCTGAATTGGACCAGGTTGGCAGCAGACGCCTTATTTAGGCGGTCCCAGAGGAGAACGGGGATCAATTAAGGATGCCACCGGGCAGCATTGGGTGACAGGTAGAGGCACGCAACTAGAGCCTAAGCTACCGATCGCCTTTCAGCTCGGGGTGGACTGAACCTCCGAGGATGGCACGAAATCATGGGTCTTGTTCGGCCTACTCCTCCCTTCCGAGGGTGACCCCGACCCACTAAGCTAGATCTGGGCTAATCCCAAATCATGCTCCAGACGCACGCCCACTGAACCTTGACACCGTATGCGCTTACGCCCGAGGTCTAACGTCCCGTCATATCTCCCTCGCCAATGCGCCCGAGCCCGTTTTTTTTCGGCCGCCCTAAACAACGGATCACCCGTGTCTCTCGGTCCAACCGTTACAGCACGTGCTCGTGGATAAGCAGCGAAACTGTTGTCCCCAACTAATAGGGTGCCTGGGTGGGTGTCTATATTAAAATGGTATTATCTTTTATATAGTGAGGTTAACAATTATGATAATCTTTTAACCTCTGCCCACCAGGACATGGAGATGGCTTCCAACAAGGTGACCGAGGGCGGCACTGGCTGGGTTAGGTTAGGGTAAAAGAATCCGCAGAACCGGGAAAGACCCGGAACATGCGTTGTGCACGGGCCAGCCACTCAGGCCTCATTTTCAGCCTCCCCAACATGACGGTCGACTGATGTCGCCTGTTTAGAATTTCAAAGCTAAAGATTTCGCTTTTGAGTAAGCTGTTGTAAAATCTCTCCATGAGCCCAAACACCCTTAGTAGGGTTGAAATTAAAATCAGGGCCTGGGGGTTACGATTCGGGGTCATTTCTAATTAGATTTCTGACATTATGCGACGCCTGTGAATAAAGTGAGACTTAGGAGTCTTTAACGTGAACGGCCGTGGCTTCAGGGTCATACATGGGCACCGAGTAGGGTCAGGGTAGTGGAAAGGGGGGTAGGATTAAAGACAAAGAGGAAAACGGTCCCGGGACAGGGTCAAAGGCAAGGAAAGAGGGGGGTAGGGTAGGTTGGGGGATAGGTGAGGAAGACTCGGTACCCTGCAGACCAAAAAGCTAAAATTAAACGCTAAAGGTTATTTCTAATTAGGTTTCCGACATTGTACGATGCCTGTGGTTAAAGTGAAACTTAGGGTTTGTTAAGGTGAACGCCCCTGGCTTGAAGGTCATACATGAGCACTGAGTAAGGTAAGGGTTGTGGAAAAGGGGTAGGATTAAAGACAAAGAGGGAGACGGTCCCGGGACAGGGTCCAAGGCAAGGAAAGAGGGGGGTAGGGTAGGTTGGGGGATAGGTGAGGAAGACTCAGTACCCTGCAGACCAGAAAGCTAAAGTTAAAAGCCAGAGGACAGAAAACGTTAGGGTTATAGATAATACGGGGTCTTCTGACCTAGGGTTCTAGAATTTAGATTTTGAATGAATGGTTATGTTTAGGGTTAAGGTTTAGGTCTAGAGTTCAAGACTACTGGTTATGTTTAGCTATAAAGTTCTAAAAACTAAAGTTCCTAATTAATGGTTATGATCAGGTTAGAGGTTTAGGCTTATGGTTCGAAACTAGCGGTAGAAGACACTGGCGGTTATGTTTAGGGTTCAGGGATAGGAACGGCACAAAATTCTATTTAGGATTAAGGGTGTGAGCTAAGATTAAGATTCCCCTTTTAATCCAACGATATCCTAAATTGTGAGACACTTCATCAGTAGTAAACCATAGAATCATAGGGTGTTTCGGCCTTTTATTACTAGACACCCTCCTCCATGGCGGCCAGCCGTAGGTCGATCAGTCCTCGGCCCGTGTCCCATAGCCAATTGAATAAAATGTTTATTAATATATTTATTTATTTATTTATTAAACTAGGTAAGTAATTATTTTAAAAGTGCTATTTAAGATAATAACATCACTAATAATCTTGGAGTTGAACATTATTTAAACTGAGATTATAATATCACCTGAACCATAATACGAGACGCACTATACATATATAAAGAGAGAAAGTGAAACTATATTTAAATAAAGTGAAGACTGGTAGATGACCATGACTCACCTTCTCTGCCAGGGTTCCTTTGTTAACACCGCTAGGTTTCTGGAACCACTTGGACAGAGTGTTGCTCCGGGAAGTGTGTGGAGACCATCTAATCCCAGCGGATGACCCCAAATCAGATCAACAAGCTTCTACTGGGTGGCCTCCTGAGGAAAATTCCTATCAAAATGACAGTAAAAAATCCCCAGCCAAACTAAGCCTTAGTGGAAGGCCAACCCAGCTCCTTACTCTGGATATTTTTCACACTGATGGTAGATTTTCAAGTTATATTGTATTTCATTCAGTGTGTCACAAACATCACGACGTAAAAAACGGCACGAGTCTATCTTTTGTCGTTTAGGAGTTATTTGTTAAAATATACTCCACATTTAGGCTGTCCATGATGCTTTGGGGCACAATCGGTTATGGGGCGCCACTAAGGTAAAGAAATCTTGTAGGCTGAACGCCACTAGGGTCAAAATTTTATAATTTAACTAAAATGTCTAATAATTGTTTCTAATTTAATGTTAAGGCCACATTTGCAGCCTAAACATTTTGTATTAGGGTGAAGCACAGTTGCAATCCACCTCATTCATCTAAAACAGTGATCTTTGACCTATTTAATAATTGTGAATTAGATTTTATATTTACTTTAGTCTAAAGTCTAATATTCCTACGACGCATGAAGTAAAAAAATCAGATTGCGGATCGCTGTTAAAGTACAGGTTTAATGTTTTAAATAGAATTAAAATATCTAATAAACGTCACTAATTTGGGCTCAGGCCAAAGTTTCAGCCCAAACATTTTATATCAGGGTAAATTACAGTTGCCATCACCCTCGTTTGCCTAATCAGCGATTTTTGACCTATTTAGTAAATAAATTACAAAAAATATTCAGATTACGTTAAGGCCTAGTGACCTACGACGCATGTTAAATCACTTGTGCCTGAGCTTTAACGCTCTGAATGGGACAAGGTTGGACCAGCAGACGCCTATTTAGGGGTCCCAGAAGGCAGACGGGGATCAATTAAAGGATGCCACGGGACAGCATTGGGTGACAGGCAGAGGCACGCAACTAGAGCCTAAGCTACCGATCGCCTTTCAGCTCGGGGTGGACTGAACCTCCGAGGATGGCACGAAATCATGGGTCTTGTTCGGCCTACTCCTCCCTTCCGAGGGTGACACCGACCCACTAAGCTAGATCTGGGCTAATCCCAAATCATGCTCCAGACGCACGCCCACTGAACCTTGACACCGTATGCGCTTACGCCCGAGGTCTAACGTCCCGTCATATCTCCCTCGCCAATGCGCCCGAGCCCGTTTTTTTCGGCCGCCCTAAACAACGGATCACCCGTGTCTCTCGGTCCAACCGTTACAGCACGTGCTCGTGGATAAGCAGCGAAACTGTTGTCCCCAACTAATAGGGTGCCTGGGTGGGTGTCTATATTAAAATGGTATTATCTTTTATATAGTGAGGTTAACAATTATGATAATCTTTTAACCTCTGCCCACCAGGACATGGAGATGGCTTCCAACAAGGTGACCGAGGGCGGCACTGGCTGGGTTAGGTTAGGGTAAAAGAATCCGCAGAACCGGGAAAGACCCGGAACATGCGTTGTGCACGGGCCAGCCACTCAGGCCTCATTTTCAGCCTCCCCAACATGACGGTCGACTGATGTCGCCTGTTTAGAA
The DNA here is from genome assembly GCA_013621035.1 of Clarias magur. NCBI lineage: Eukaryota > Metazoa > Chordata > Actinopteri > Siluriformes > Clariidae > Clarias > Clarias magur. The sequence goes on along the minus strand of QNUK01001869.1, from coordinate 12,755 downwards.
TTTCAAAGCTAAAGATTTCGCTTTTGAGTAAGCTGTTGTAAAATCCCTCCATGAGCCCAAACACCCTTAGTAGGGTTGAAATTAAAATCAGGGCCTGGGGGTTACGATTCGGGGTCATTTCTAATTAGATTTCCGACATTATGCGACGCCTGTGAATAAAGTGAGACTTAGGAGTCTTTAACGTGAACGGCCGTGGCTTCAGGGTCATACATGGGCACCGAGTAGGGTCAGGGTAGTGGAAAGGGGGTAGGATTAAAGACAAAGAGGAAAACGGTCCCGGGACAGGGTCCAAGGCAAGGAAAGAGGGGGGTAGGGTAGGTTGGGGGATAGGTGAGGAAGACTCGGTACCCTGCAGACCAAAAAGCTAAAATTAAACGCTAAAGGTTATTTCTAATTAGGTTTCCGACATTGTACGATGCCTGTGGTTAAAGTGAAACTTAGGGTTTGTTAAGGTGAACGCCCCTGGCTTGAAGGTCATACATGAGCACTGAGTAAGGTAAGGGTTGTGGAAAAGGGGTAGGATTAAAGACAAAGAGGGAGACGGTCCCGGGACAGGGTCCAAGGCAAGGAAAGAGGGGGGTAGGGTAGGTTGGGGGATAGGTGAGGAAGACTCAGTACCCTGCAGACCAGAAAGCTAAAGTTAAAAGCCAGAGGACAGAAAACGTTAGGGTTATAGATAATAAGGGTTCTGCTGACCTAGGGTTCTAGAATTTAGATTTTGAATGAATGGTTATGTTTAGGGTTAAGGTTTAGGTCTAGAGTTCAAGACTACTGGTTATGTTTAGCTATAAAGTTCTAAAAACTCAGTTCCTAATTAATGGTTATGATCAGGTTAGAGGTTTAGGCTTATGGTTCGAAACTAGCGGTAGAAGACACTGACGGTTATGTTTAGGGTTCAGGGATAGGAACGGCACAAAATTCTATTTAGGATTAAGGGTGTGAGCTAAGATTAAGATTCCCCTTTTAATCCAACGATATCCTAAATTGTGAGACACGTCATCAGTAGTAAACCATAGAATCATAGGGTGTTTCGGCCTTTTATTACTAGACACCCTCCTCCATGGCGGCCAGCCGTAGGTCGATCAGTCCTCGGCCCGTGTCCCATAGCCAATTGAATAAAATGTTTATTAATATATTTATTTATTTATTAAACTAGGTAAGTAATTATTTTAAAAGTACTATTTAAGATAATAACATCACTAATAATCTTGGAGTTGAACATTATTTAAACTGAGATTATAATATCACCTGAACCATAATACGAGACGCACTATACATATATAAAGAGAGAAAGTGAAACTATATTTAAATAAAGTGAAGACTGGTAGATGACCATGACTCACCTTCTCTGCCAGGGTTCCTTTGTTAACACCGCTAGGTTTCTGGAACCACTTGGACAGAGTGTTGCTCCGGGAAGTGTGTGGAGACCATCTAATCCCAGCGGATGACCCCAAATCAGATCAACAAGCTTCTACTGGGTGGCCTCCTGAGGAAAATTCCTATCAAAATGACAGTAAAAAATCCCCAGCCAAACTAAGCCTTAGTGGAAGGCCAACCCAGCTCCTTACTCGGGATATTTTTCACACTGATGGTAGATTTTCAAGTTATATTGTATTTCATTCAGTGTGTCACAAACATCACGACGCAAAAAACGGCACGAGTCTATCTTTTGTCATTTAGGAGTTATTTGTTAAAATATACTCCACATTTAGGCTGCCCATGATGCTTTGGGGCACAATCGGTTATGGGGCGCCACTAAGGTAAAAAAATCTTGTAGGCTGAACGCCACTAGGGTCAAAATTTTATAATTTAACTAAAATGTCTAATAATTGTTTCTAATTTAATGTTAAGGCCACATTTGCAGCCTAAACATTTTGTATTAGGGTGAAGCACAGTTGCAATCCACCTCATTAATCTAAAACAGTGATCTTTGACCTATTTAATAATTGTGAATTAGATTTTATATTTACTTTAGTCTAAAGTCTAATATTCCTACGACGCATGAAGTAAAAAAATCAGATTGCGGATCGCTGTTAAAGTAAAGGTTTAATGTTTTGAATTAAAATATCTAATAAACGTCACTAATTTGGGCTCAGGCCAAAGTTTCAGCCCAAACATTTTATATCAGGGTAAATTACAGTTGCCATCACCCTCGTTTGCCTAATCAGCGATGTTTGACCTATTTAGTAAATAAATTACAAAAAATATTGAGATTACGTTAAGGCCTAGTGACCTACGACGCATGTTAAATCACTTGTGCCTGAGCTTTAACGCTCTGAATGGGACAAGGTTGGACCAGCAGACGCCTATTTAGGGGTCCCAGAAGGCAGACGGGGATCAATTAAAGGATGCCACGGGACAGCATTGGGTGACAGGTAGAGGCACGCAACTAGAGCCTAAGCTACCGATCGCCTTTCAGCTCGGGGTGGACTGAACCTCCGAGGATGGCACGAAATCATGGGTCTTGTTCGGCCTACTCCTCCCTTCCGAGGGTGACACCGACCCACTAAGCTAGATCTGGGCTAATCCCAAATCATGCTCCAGACGCACGCCCACTGAACCTTGACACCGTATGCGCTTACGCCCGAGGTCTAACGTCCCGTCATATCTCCCTCGCCAATGCGCCCGAGCCCGTTTTTTTCGGCCGCCCTAAACAACGGATCACCCGTGTCTCTCGGTCCAACCGTTACAGCACGTGCTCGTGGATAAGCAGCGAAACTGTTGTCCCCAACTAATAGGGTGCCCGGGTGGGTGTCTATATTAAAATGGTATTATCTTTTATATAGTGAGGTTAACAATTATGATAATCTTTTAACCTCTGCCCACCAGGACATGGAGATGGCTTCCAACAAGGTGACCGAGGGCGGCACTGGCTGGGTTAGGGTTAGGGTAAAAGAATCCGCAGAACCGGGAAAGACCCGGAACATGCGTTGTGCACGGGCCAGCCACTCAGGCCTCATTTTCAGCCTCCCCAACATGACGGTCGACTGATGTCGCCTGTTTAGAATTTCAAAGCTAAAGATTTCGCTTTTGAGTAAGCTGTTGTAAAATCCCTCCATGAGCCCAAACACCCTTAGTAGGGTTGAAATTAAAATCAGGGCCTGGGGGTTACGATTCGGGGTCATTTCTAATTAGATTTCCGACATTATGCGACGCCTGTGAATAAAGTGAGACTTAGGAGTCTTTAACGTGAACGGCCGTGGCTTCAGGGTCATACATGGGCACCGAGTAGGGTCAGGGTAGTGGAAAGGGGGTAGGATTAAAGACAAAGAGGAAAACGGTCCCGGGACAGGGTCCAAGGCAAGGAAAGAGGGGGGTAGGGTAGGTTGGGGGATAGGTGAGGAAGACTCAGTACCCTGCAGACCAGAAAGCTAAAGTTAAAAGCCAGAGGACAGAAAACGTTAGGGTTATAGATAATAAGGGTTCTGCTGACCTAGGGTTCTAGAATTTAGATTTTGAATGAATGGTTATGTTTAGGGTTAAGGTTTAGGTCTAGAGTTCAAGACTACTGGTTATGTTTAGCTATAAAGTTCTAAAAACTAAAGTTCCTAATTAATAGTTATGATCAGGTTAGAGGTTTAGGCTTATGGTTCGAAACTAGCGGTAGAAGACACTGACGGTTATGTTTAGGGTTCAGGGATAGGAACGGCACAAAATTCTATTTAGGATTAAGGGTGTGAGCTAAGATTAAGATTCCCCTTTTAATCCAACGATATCCTAAATTGTGAGACACGTCATCAGTAGTAAACCATAGAATCATAGGGTGTTTCGGCCTTTTATTACTAGACACCCTCCTCCATGGCGGCCAGCCGTAGGTCGATCAGTCCTCGGCCCGTGTCCCATAGCCAATTGAATAAAATGTTTATTAATATATTTATTTATTTATTAAACTAGGTAAGTAATTACTTTAAAAGTACTATTTAAGATAATAACATCACTAATAATCTTGGAGTTGAACTTTATTTAAACTGAGATTATAATATCACCTGAACCGTAATACGAGACGCACTATACATATATAAAGAGAGAAAGTGAAACTATATTTAAATAAAGTGAAGACTGGTGGATGACCATGACTCACCTTCTCTGCCAGGGTTCCTTTGTTAACACCGCTAGGTTTCTGGAACCACTTGGACAGAGTGTTGCTCCGGGAAGTGTGTGGAGACCATCTAATCCCAGCGGATGACCCCAAATCAGATCAACAAGCTTCTACTGGGTGGCCTCCTGAGGAAAATTCCTATCAAAATGACAGTAAAAAATCCCCAGCCAAACTAAGCCTTAGTGGAAGGCCAACCCAGCTCCTTACTCGGGATATTTTTCACACTGATGGTAGATTTTCAAGTTATATTGTATTTCATTCAGTGTGTCACAAACATCACGACGCAAAAAACGGCACGAGTCTATCTTTTGTCATTTAGGAGTTATTTGTTAAAATATACTCCACATTTAGGCTGCCCATGATGCTTTGGGGCACAATCGGTTATGGGGCGCCACTAAGGTAAAAAAATCTTGTAGGCTGAACGCCACTAGGGTCAAAATTTTATAATTTAACTAAAATGTCTAATAACTGTTTCTAATTTAATGTTAAGGCCACATTTGCAGCCTAAACATTTTGTATTAGGGTGAAGCACAGTTGCAATCCACCTCATTAATCTAAAACAGTGATCTTTGACCTATTTAATAATTGTGAATTAGATTTTATATTTACTTTAGTCTAAAGTCTAATATTCCTACGACGCATGAAGTAAAAAAATCAGATTGCGGATCGCTGTTAAAGTAAAGGTTTAATGTTTTGAATTAAAATATCTAATAAACGTCACTAATTTGGGCTCAGGCCAAAGTTTCAGCCCAAACATTTTATATCAGGGTAAATTACAGTTGCCATCACCCTCGTTTGCCTAATCAGCGATGTTTGACCTATTTAGTAAATAAATTACAAAAAATATTGAGATTACGTTAAGGCCTAGTGACCTACGACGCATGTTAAATCACTTGTGCCTGAGCTTTAACGCTCTGAATGGGACAAGGTTGGACCAGCAGACGCCTATTTAGGGGTCCCAGAAGGCAGACGGGGATCAATTAAAGGATGCCACGGGACAGCATTGGGTGACAGGGAGAGGCACGCAACTAGAGCCTAAGCTACCGATCGCCTTTCAGCTCGGGGTGGACTGAACCTCCGAGGATGGCACGAAATCATGGGTCTTGTTCGGCCTACTCCTCCCTTCCGAGGGTGACACCGACCCACTAAGCTAGATCTGGGCTAATCCCAAATCATGCAAATCATGCTCCAGACGCACGCCCACTGAACCTTGACACCGTATGCGCTTACGCCCGAGGTCTAACTTCCCGTCATATCTCCCTCGCCAATGCGCCCGAGCCCGTTTTTTTCGGCCGCCCTAAACAACGGATCACCCGTGTCTCTCGGTCCAACCGTTACAGCACGTGCTCGTGGATAAGCAGCGAAACTGTTGTCCCCAACTAATAGGGTGCCCGGGTGGGTGTCTATATTAAAATGGTATTATCTTTTATATAGTGAGGTTAACAATTATGATAATCTTTTAACCTCTGCCCACCAGGACATGGAGATGGCTTCCAACAAGGTGACCGAGGGCGGCACTGGCTGGGGTAGGTTAGGGGAAAAGAATCCGCAGAACCGGGAAAGACCCGGAACATGCGTTGTGCACGGGCCAGCCACTCAGGCCTCATTTTCAGCCTCCCCAACATGACGGTCGACTGATGTCGCCTGATTAGAATTTCAAAGCTAAAGATTTCGCTTTTGAGTAAGCTGTTGTAAAATCTCTCCATGAGCCCAAACACCCTTAGTAGGGTTGAAATTAAAATCAGGGCCTGGGGGTTACGATTCGGGGTCATTTCTAATTAGATTTCCGACATTATGCGACGCCTGTGAATATAGTGAGACTTAGGAGTCTTTAACGTGAACGGCCGTGGCTTCAGGGTCATACATGGGCACCGAGTAGGGTCAGGGTAGTGGAAAGGGGGTAGGATTAAAGACAAAGAGGAAAACGGTCCCGGGACAGGGTCCAAGGCAGGGAAAGAGGGGGGTAGGGTAGGTTGGGGGATAGGTGAGGAAGACTCGGTACCCTGCAGACCAAAAAGCTAAAATTAAACGCTAAAGGTTATTTCTAATTAGGTTTCCGACATTGTACGATGCCTGTGGTTAAAGTGAAACTTAGGGTTTGTTAAGGTGAACGCCCCTGGCTTGAAGGTCATACATGAGCACTGAGTAAGGTAAGGGTTGTGGAAAAGGGGTAGGATTAAAGACAAAGAGGGAGACGGTCCCGGGACAGGGTCCAAGGCAAGGAAAGAGGGGGGTAGGGTAGGTTGGGGGATAGGTGAGGAAGACTCAGTACCCTGCAGAACAGAAAGCTAAAGTTAAAAGCCAGAGGACAGAAAACGTTAGGGTTATAGATAATAAGGGTTCTGCTGACCTAGGGTTCTAGAATTTAGATTTTGAATGAATGGTTATGTTTAGGGTTAAGGTTTAGGTCTAGAGTTCAAGACTACTGGTTATGTTTAGCTATAAAGTTCTAAAAACTCAGTTCCTAATTAATGGTTATGATCAGGTTAGAGGTTTAGGCTTATGGTTCGAAACTAGCGGTAGAAGACACTGACGGTTATGTTTAGGGTTCAGGGATAGGAACGGCACAAAATTCTATTTAGGATTAAGGGTGTGAGCTAAGATTAAGATTCCCCTTTTTAATCCAACGATATCCTAAATTGTGAGACACGTCATCAGTAGTAAACCATAGAATCATAGGGTGTTTCGGCCTTTTATTACTAGACACCCTCCTCCATGGCGGCCAGCCGTAGGTCGATCAGTCCTCGGCCCGTGTCCCATAGCCAATTGAATAAAATGTTTATTTATTTATTTATTAAACTAGGTAAGTAATTACTTTAAAAGTACTATTTAAGATAATAACATCACTAATAATCTTGGAGTTGAACTTTATTTAAACTGAGATTATAATATCACCTGAACCGTAATACGAGACGCACTATACATATATAAAGAGAGAAAGTGAAACTATATTTAAATAAAGTGAAGACTGGTAGATGACCATGACTCACCTTCTCTGCCAGGGTTCCTTTGTTAACACCGCTAGGTTTCTGGAACCACTTGGACAGAGTGTTGCTCCGGGAAGTGTGTGGAGACCATCTAATCCCAGCGGATGACCCCAAATCAGATCAACAAGCTTCTACTGGGTGGCCTCCTGAGGAAAATTCCTATCAAAATGACAGTAAAAAATCCCCAGCCAAACTAAGCCTTAGTGGAAGGCCAACCCAGCTCCTTACTCGGGATATTTTCACACTGATGGTAGATTTTCAAGTTATATTGTATTTCATTCAGTGTGTCACAAACATCACGACGCAAAAAACGGCACGAGTCTATCTTTTGTCGTTTAGGAGTTATTTGTTAAAATATACTCCACATTTAGGCTGCCCATGATGCTTTTGGGCACAATCGGTTATGGGGCGCCACTAAGGTAAAAAAATCTTGTAGGCTGAACGCCACTAGGGTCAAAATTTTATAATTTAACTAAAATGTCTAATAATTGTTTCTAATTTAATGTTAAGGACACATTTGCAGCCTAAACATTTTGTATTAGGGTGAAGCACAGTTGCAATCCACCTCATTAATCTAAAACAGTGATCTTTGACCTATTTAATAATTGTGAATTAGATTTTATATTTACTTTAGTCTAAAGTCTAATATTCCTACGACGCATGAAGTAAAAAAATCAGATTGCGGATCGCTGTTAAAGTACAGGTTTAATGTTTTAAATAGAATTAAAATATCTAATAAACGTCACTAATTTGGGCTCAGGCCAAAGTTTCAGCCCAAACATTTTATATCAGGGTAAATTACAGTTGCCATCACCCTCGTTTGCCTAATCAGCGATTTTTGACCTATTTAGTAAATAAATTACAAAAAATATTCAGATTACGTTAAGGCCTAGTGACCTACGACGCATGTTAAATCACTTGTGCCTGAGCTTTAACGCTCTGAATGGGACAAGGTTGGACCAGCAGACGCCTATTTAGGGGTCCCAGAAGGCAGACGGGGATCAATTAAAGGATGCCACGGGACAGCATTGGGTGACAGGTAGAGGCACGCAACTAGAGCCTAAGCTACCGATCGCCTTTCAGCTCGGGGTGGACTGAACCTCCGAGGATGGCACGAAATCATGGGTCTTGTTCGGCCTACTCCTCCCTTCCGAGGGTGACACCGACCCACTAAGCTAGATCTGGGCTAATCACAAATCATGCTCCAGACGCACGCCCACTGAACCTTGACACCGTATGCGCTTACGCCCGAGGTCTAACGTCCCGTCATATCTCCCTCGCCAATGCGCCCGAGCCCGTTTTTTTCGGCCGCCCTAAACAACGGATCACCCGTGTCTCTCGGTCCAACCGTTACAGCACGTGCTCGTGGATAAGCAGCAAAACTGTTGTCCCCAACTAATAGGGTGCCTGGGTGGGTGTCTATATTAAAATGGTATTATCTTTTATATAGTGAGGTTAACAATTATGATAATCTTTTAACCTCTGCCCACCAGGACATGGAGATGGCTTCCAACAAGGGGACCGAGGGCGGCACTGGCTGGGTTAGGTTAGGGTAAAAGAATCCGCAGAACCGGGAAAGACCCGGAACATGCGTTGTGCACGGGCCAGCCACTCAGGCCTCATTTTCGGCCTCCCCAACATGACGGTCGACTGATGTCGCCTGTTTAGAATTTCAAAGCTAAAGATTTCGCTTTTGAGTAAGCTGTTGTAAAATCCCTCCATGAGCCCAAACACCCTTAGTAGGGTTGAAATTAAAATCAGGGCCTGGGGGTTACGATTCGGGGTCATTTCTAATTAGATTTCCGACATTATGCGACGCCTGTGAATAAAGTGAGACTTAGGAGTCTTTAACGTGAACGGCCGTGGCTTCAGGGTCATACATGGGCACCGAGTAGGGTCAGGGTAGTGGAAAGGGGGTAGGATTAAAGACAAAGAGGAAAACGGTCCCGGGACAGGGTCCAAGGCAAGGGAAGAGGGGGGTAGGGTAGGTTGGGGGATAGGTGAGGAAGACTCGGTACCCTGCAGACCAAAAAGCTAAAATTAAACGCTAAAGGTTATTTCTAATTAGGTTTCCGACATTGTACGATGCCTGTGGTTAAAGTGAAACTTAGGGTTTGTTAAGGTGAACGCCCCTGGCTTGAAGGTCATACATGAGCACTGAGTAAGGTAAGGGTTGTGGAAAAGGGGTAGGATTAAAGACAAAGAGGGAGACGGTCCCGGGACAGGGTCCAAGGCAAGGAAAGAGGGGGGTAGTGTAGGTTGGGGGATAGGTGAGGAAGACTCAGTACCCTGCAGACCAGAAAGCTAAAGTTAAAAGCCAGAGGACAGAAAACGTTAGGGTTATAGATAATAAGGGTTCTGCTGACCTAGGGTTCTAGAATTTAGACTTTGAATGAATGGTTATGTTTAGGGTTAAGGTTTAGGTCTAGAGTTCAAGACTACTGGTTATGTTTAGCTATAAAGTTCTAAAAACTAAAGTTCCTAATTAATGGTTATGATCAGGTTAGAGGTTTAGGCTTATGGTTCGAAACTAGCGGTAGAAGACACTGACGGTTATGTTTAGGGTTCAGGGATAGGAACGGCACAAAATTCTATTTAGGATTAAGGGTGTGAGCTAAGATTAAGATTCCCCTTTTAATCCAACGATATCCTAAATTGTGAGACACGTCATCAGTAGTAAACCATAGAATCATAGGGTGTTTCGGCCTTTTATTACTAGACACCCTCCTCCATGGCGGCCAGCCGTAGGTCGATCAGTCCTCGGCCCGTGTCCCATAGCCAATTGAATAAAATGTTTATTAATATATTTATTTATTTATTTATTAAACTAGGTAAGTAATTATTTTAAAAGTACTATTTAAGATAATAACATCACTAATAATCTTGGAGTTGAACATTATTTAAACTGAGATTATAATATCACCTGAACCATAATACGAGACGCACTATACATATATAAAGAGAGAAAGTGAAACTATATTTAAATAAAGTGAAGACTGGTAGATGACCATGACTCACCTTCTCTGCCAGGGTTCCTTTGTTAACACCGCTAGGTTTCTGGAACCACTTGGACAGAGTGTTGCTCCGGGAAGTGTGTGGAGACCATCTAATCCCAGCGGATGACCCCAAATCAGATCAACAAGCTTCTACTGGGTGGCCTCCTGAGGAAAATTCCTATCAAAATGACAGTAAAAAATCCCCAGCCGAACTAAGCCTTAGTGGAAGGCCAACCCAGCTCCTTACTCGGGATATTTTTCACACTGATGGTAGATTTTCAAGTTATATTGTATTTCATTCAGTGTGTCACAAACATCACGACGCAAAAAACGGCCCGAGTCTATCTTTTGTCGTTTAGGAGTTATTTGTTAAAATATACTCCACATTTAGGCTGCCCATGATGCTTTGGGGCACAATCGGTTATGGGGCGCCACTAAGGTAAAAAAATCTTGTAGGCTGAATGCCACTAGGGTCAAAATTTTATAATTTAACTAAAATGTCTAATAATTGTTTCTAATTTAATGTTAAGGACACATTTGCAGCCTAAACATTTTGTATTAGGGTGAAGCACAGTTGCAATCCACCTCATTAATCTAAAACAGTGATCTTTTGACCTATTTATAATTGTTGAATTAGATTTTATATGTTACTTTATCTAAAGTCTAATATTCCTACGGACGCCATGAAGTAAAGAAAATCAGATGCGGATCGCTGTTTAAAGTAAACGGTTTAATGTTCTTGAATTCTAAAATATCTAATAAACGCTCACTAATTTGGGCTTCAGGACCAAAGTTTCAGCCCCAAACATTTTATACAGGGTTAAATTACAGATTTGCCATCACCTCGTTTGCCTAATCAGCGATGTTTGACCTATTTAGTAAATAAATTACAAAAAATATTGAGATTACGTTAAGGCCTAGTGACCTACGACGCATGTTAAACCACTTGTGCCTGAGCTTTAACGCTCTGAATGGGACAAGGTTGGACCAGCAGACGCCTATTTAGGGGTCCCAGAAGGCAGACGGGGATCAATTAAAGGATGCCACGGGACAGCATTGGGTGACAGGTAGAGGCACGCAACTAGAGCCTAAGCTACCGATCGCCTTTCAGCTCGGGGTGGACTGAACCTCCGAGGATGGCACGAAATCATGGGTCTTGTTCGGCCTACTCCTCCCTTCCGAGGGTGACACCGACCCACTAAGCTAGAGCTGGGCTAATCCCAAATCATGCTCCAGACGCACGCCCACTGAACCTTGACACCGTATGCGCTTACGCCCGAGGTCTAACGTCCCGTCATATCTCCCTCGCCAATGCGCCCGAGCCCGTTTTTTTCGGCCGCCCTAAACAACGGATCTCCCGTGTCTCTCGGTCCAACCGTTACAGCACGTGCTCGTGGATAAGCAGCGAAACTGTTGTCCCCAACTAATAGGGTGCCCGGGTGGGTGTCTATATTAAAATGGTATTATCTTTTATATAGTGAGGTTAACAATTATGATAATCTTTTAACCTCTGCCCACCAGGAAATGGAGATGGCTTCCAACAAGGTGACCGAGGGCGGCACTGGCTGGGTTAGGGTTAGGGTAAAAGAATCCGCAGAACCGGGAAAGACCCGGAACTGCGTTGTTGCACACGGGCCAGCCCTCAGGCCTATTATTCAGGCTCCCCAACTATGATCGTCGACTGATGTCGGCCTGTTTAGAATTTTCAAAGCTAAAGATTTCGCTTTTTGAGTAGCTGTGTAAAAATCCCTCCATGAGCCACAAACACCGCTTAGTAGGGTTGAAATTAAAATCAGGGCCTGGGGGTTACGATTCGGGGTCATTTCTAATTAGATTTCCGACATTATGCGACGCCTGTGAGTAAAGTGAGACTTAGGAGTCTTTAACGTGAACGGCCGTGGCTTCAGGGTCATACATGGGCACCGAGTAGGGTCAGGGTAGTGGAAAGGGGGTAGGATTAAAGACAAGGAGGAAAACGGTCCCGGGACAGGGTCCAAGGCAAGGAAAGAGGGGGGTAGGGTAGGTTGGGGGATAGGTGAGGAAGACTCGGTACCCTGCAGACCAAAAAGCTAAAAATTAAACGCTAAAGGTTATTATCTAAATTAGGTTTCCGACATGTACGCATGCTGTGGTTTAAAGTGAAACTTAGCGGTTTGTTAAGTGAACGCCCCTGCTTGAAGGTCATTACATGAGCACTGAGTAAGGTAAGGGTTGTGGAAAAGGGGTAGGATTAAAGACAAAGAGGGAGACGGTCCCGGGACAGGGTCCAAGGCAAGGAAAGAGGGGGTAGGGTAGGTTGGGGGATAGGTGAGGAAGACTCAGTACCCTGCAGACCAGAAAGCTAAAGTTAAAAGCCAGAGGACAGAAAACGTTAGGGTTATAGATAATAAGGGTTCTGCTGACCTAGGGTTCTAGAATTTAGATTTTGAATGAATGGTTATGTTTAGGGTTAAGGTTTTGGTCTAGAGTTCAAGACTACTGGTTATGTTTAGCTATAAAGTTCTAAAAACTAAAGTTCCTAATTAATGGTTATGATCAGGTTAGAGGTTTAGGCTTATGGTTCGAAACTAGCGGTAGAAGACACTGACGGTTATGTTTAGGGTTCAGGGATAGGAACGGCACAAAATTCTATTTAGGATTAAGGGTGTGAGCTAAGATTAAGATTCCCCTTTT